>OMLC01055153.1:0-35249 GCA_900302585.1 Regalecus glesne
CAACATATACTAACGCTACTGTCATAACAGCAATGAAGGAGCCAAAACACTGCTGTTTATTCCAATACTTATGAAACTGTATTTGTTTATGTGATTTTCTGTTATAACAGCTCTTGCAAATGAGAGGGATGTCCTGACCAGCTGAGTAGAGATCACACTATAGATTGGGACCATTTTCTTTTCTATGAAACAAAGTAATGACAAATACCACTTGCCTGCAAGATTGAGCCAAACAAGTTGCAGCATTTTAATTTCTGTGTTTATCTGCAGTCAACAGCCTCTTAAACCACTGCTGTTGCCATGACGGTAAGCATATTTAAAACCTCATTAATTTTTATGGACAACAATGCAAGCAGTGCGAATGTGGCACAAATCAACAACAGCCAGCTGACAAACCACAATATTGTTGGAAACAATGCCAAACCAATTAAAAGAGCCCAAGTAAATATGTTTATGTCTGTCAACCCACAGGCTTATTAATGATCAATTCAAACACACCTTGGGATCAGAGGTCCTAACCAGCATCAAAGCCTCACCAGGCTGGCTTAGGGATCCCGCTCTATTCGGTTGTCTTCCTCGCAGTGTCAGTGTTATTGAAGTGGGGATTTTCTGCCCTACTGCCAACAGACAAAGAAAGTAGCTCAGGTGTAAAAGATAAAGATGCTAACCAACAGCACCCCCCCCACACACACACATCACATTCAGGAGTACTCAATTGAAGCTCACTTTTGGGGGGTGGGGGTCGACTTTGTAACACATTTTGACAAATACTTGAAATTACAACTGAGCAGTGTTTTTTTTTACATTGGCTGATAAAATTAGTAGGATGCTATGAGGGAGAATGGAAATAATGTCCAGTTAAAGCAAAAACTGAGCTCCAGCAGTGAATGTGGGTAGAAAATCATCTATCTCTTGGTAGAAGAAAAAAAAAAGAAAAAAGAAAACATGAGTCTGATTCCAATCTTTATTGTGGTGACAGGAAGAGAAATGGGGCAATACCATCTGCTTACTTTTTCAACACTTCTCTCTATGATACATGACGGGTCAGTGTCTATCTGTAACTTTAGAAACTGTACATGCTTTTTGCAGATGATTAAATGCAACAGTTCAGAACATATTATATGAATAAACAAAGAAAAAAAAGACAGCTTTTAGGCAGAGATCCTGTATACAACAGTAGTGTGAATCAGGCAACTGAAAAGACATCCAGTAGCATGAAATTTAGTTAATTTCACTAACAAGTCTAATTTGATGGACTCTTTTTTTTCCACAAGAGGATAGGTTCACTTTTTTCATTAACCATGACCTTATTAAAATGTTTCAATCATCACCTTGGGTCCTATGCACAAATATTAATCAGCAGCTTTGGTAAACTTTACTGAACTATCAAAATGAGCATCAACATGATCCAATGAGCAGTCATTTCAGCTTTAGAAACCATGGTATATTGTATTTTTGAAAACGGGAAGCTTATGGTTGAGTCCCATAAATTTCAGAAATATATTTTTTTGAAGGCATAATTCATGCTTTATATCAAATTAAAATGATTCTATTTGCACTTTTTGAAATATTTCCTTTCTTAATCTGCACCGATATCAAAAGATATGCATCTGTGACTAACAGTAGGGATTCGCTGGGCAGCAGCCAAGTCGGGTAAATTTTATTTGCACAGCCCATCATAACAAATTTGCCTCAGTGGGCTTTACAATTATGAGCATCCTATACTTGTATCGGATAAGGAACAACTCCCTTAAACAAAAAAACTTTAACAGGAAGAAAAAAGTACGAAGAAACCTCAGGAGACCGACACAAGAGGGGGATCCCGGTCGCTAGACAAGACGTGCAATGGATTTTGTGTATACAGAATAAAAGATGATTTATACACTGAGAGGGATAATAGAATTATCATCAAATTTACAAAATTTATGAAGAATGTATCAAAGTATCCTTGAGCAAGACACTGAACCCAAAATCCCAAAAAAACACGATTTTCTCTTCTAAGAGTAGGGGTATTCATCAACTGGAAAAAGTTGTTCTGAATTTTATTTAATTTTTATTATATTCAAAATTTGTACTAAAAAATGAATGAACAATTTTTAAAAAACTTTTGGAACAAATTGTGACGCATAAATACGGACTTTTAAAATGCACATTCCATGACCTTCCCATTTCCAATTAGAAGATGTTATGCTTATCCCCCCCAGAGGAAAACTAGTTTTATTTGACACCTCTTGAAGGAGAGGATGAACAACAAAAGTAAAAACAACAAAGACCAAAAAAGGTTGGAATCAATGGCAGGGGGTAATATAATAAAATAGGACATAACCAAACAAAACAATAAACAGAAACCAATCCATACTGGGGGTAGTAATAATCATAATGGCAAGAATAACGAAAACAATAATATGAAGAACAGTAATAAAGATAAAAAGAAAAATGTTGGGAGACATATAACTTGGGTAGATCATCTGTGTGTTTGCTTATGTGCATGTACACCTCTGGTGCCTCTTGGCCCCACCTCACCAAGCACAGCAGAAAGCGACAGCCCAAGACGACACTCCCCAAGAGAGAAACGACCATCCAAGTCACAGCCCCAAATCCTCATGCAAAACGGGGACAAGGAACAAAGAGACAGCAGTCGCTCTCATAAGGTAGTTCTGACTACTTGACACCCCCAGTCAACCACATCCTGTGCAATCAGAGGAGACTGCACCCAAAAAAACAAGAGGGCAGCACCAACTTTAGAAAATCCGACCCCAGGGCAGATATGTTTAGGCAATAGTTAACTGTCAACCTGGAATGCATTATATATATATATATATATTTTCTGCTTAGATGAGCATTTTGAAAAGTTAAATTCCATCAGCAGCATCAAAGTGGTGATAATATACTAATATAAATGGTAAATGGACTTATTTTTGTGGTACTTTTTTTAGTCTGTGACAACTCAAAGTGCTGTACATTGTATGCCTCAGATTTACTGAGCATGGGAGATTAAGGCTAGATGTCTTTTTCCTGATGCCCCACGGGGGAATCAAATTGAATGGATCTCTATAAAGACCGTTTCAACATCAACCTCCATCTCTACCAGTCCCAGCACCAAAGATAAGGATATATTGAAGCTGCTCCTGGCCTCAAACTCCCATCACTAATCCTTGCAGTTTCTCTATCAAATTAGACACAAAGCACTGTTTTGGGTACTTCTTCAGCAGAGTCCAAGTTAACTGACTAAACACCAAGAAGGTCCTGGGTTTGATTCCTGCCTGGGGTGGAGTTGGCATGGTACATGTTCTCCCCAGGACTTACAGAGTGTAGTGACTATTTGTGAGTACTCTGTATGTTTTACCTATGCTGACATGGGTTTTATCCCACATAAAAAATAACCCAATTAAAAACAGACAGAAGGCTCTCCTGTCCTGTCCCTGATCACCTGGAGGTTGTTTGTGGGCACTGAAGGGCCCCTGGAGGAAGGAAAGCAAAGAGGAGAAGAATGCAGAGGAAACATTTCTTCAGCAACCACTCCTTACAAGTGTGTGTTCAGCTGCAAAAAAGATTAGCTTAAATGACTGCCTATTAACCATATTGAAACCCAATGAGAAGATTCAGCAAAGCGGTATGTTACTGAAGCAATAGTCCATGTGATTCTGATACTATATATATCTGCATTCAAAAATAGTGAACCTATCATTTCATTCATAATTCTTCTGTATAGAATACCCTAACGTATTCCTATTACATCATTTTTGTCATGTCGATCCTTTTCTACATTAATGTGCGTCAAACTTGAAATTTGACATCAGAGGTGTAGAAATTTGCCCTATGACGCTTTCAAACATGAAAACATTTACAAAATTCCTTTTAGGACACTGATCTGCACTCAGACAGCTCCATATTGGAACATTAAACTGTTCCTCCGGTATAACTATCTACATACACTCTGGCAATGGTGTCCTCAATTGTCCTCTAGTGTGACAATATACCTTGGCTAAAGACTTCCTGATTTAGTGTTTCCAAAAGAGGGGATGAATGAACCCTTGGGGATTCAACGTGGCCGTCGTGTTTTGGCAGGTCGAGACATACCGGCACTCTGGTTGGTGATCTGCGCTAGACCAGGTAAACTACTAGCCAGTTTTGCAAGCCCGCTGTTGCTGAGTAGTTGATGGATAGCAGTGGTTTTAGATAATCCTCCAGTAGAGACCACAGGCACTGCCCGCAGCAGAGTGCTGCTGCTGTTACCGCTGGGGTTCAGAACCTGACCCTGAACCTTCCCACCAATTGCCTGTAGATGGAGTTATAAAGTACAATCAAATGCAAGGCCCTTCAAAATAAAATCCCTGTACAAAAGAGTGGAAATGTAAAGGTACCTGGTTGCTGTCTGTGTTAGCGGCCATAGAGGACAAGCTAGGAGCTTTGGTGACGATCTCCTGAAGGCTGAAGCTTAGGCCTTGTAATAGACTGCTGGCGGAAGGTGCTGCACACAAACATAAAAGCCCAAAGAAATGTAACAAAACACAAACAGCCTCTGTGGTTGGTAACAACCCCCTTCCCCACCCAAAACCCAGCAACAGGGAATGTACACGCACACCCTCTGATTGACATGTGCAAAGGAGTAAAGGGTCAGGACAGTGGGCTGACTGATGGTGCAAGATCAATCAATGATGGTGTTTGGTTGGAAATGTTTCTAAAATGTTCATACAAGCCGTTAAAAATCTGGACAAAAGCTTCAACTCCCCTACTTCAATCTCTCCCATCAAAGTGGTCATATTTGCAGTATGTTGAGGCCAGTGGGCTGAAAGTAGCTATAGCGTTGAAAGTAGACTTGCAATGTGTGTTGAGGCAAATGGCCTGAAAGTAACTAGAGTTGAGAGTACAAACAGGCGTGCAGGCAGGACAGACAGGAGATACCTTGGGCAGTAGCAGGAGCTTGTGCCTGGATTGGTGTAGAGGACCCTGACACCATGCAAGGCTGCAAACTGTTGAATGAGCTGGAGCCCAGGGACAGAGCACTAGACACCTCTGAGAGACTACCAGACCTGCAGTGACACACATAACCACCAATCTACTCAGGTGCTACCCCAAGAAGCACTGTCTGGCCACCAACTACCAACCACTGACTCCACCACTCATCAGTCTGCATGGACTAGATGCACTTTTTCCCCAATGGGGAAGATGGGTTGGGGGTAAGGGTACGTGGGAGGGGGGGTGTTAAAACCCACAGTTCAGGTTGCAAGCATTGTGTGTAGCATACCGTTGGGCTGTTAAGAGTCCTGAGAGTTCCCTGGCTCCAGCCACACTCTGTCCGACTGTCAGAGCCAGGGGCTTTCCAGCTACTCCAACTACAAAAATAAGCATCAACACGATAAGTTGATGAGCCAGCAAAAATTGATGTTTGCCATAATAGGTTCTCAATGAATACAATCAAAACAATGGCTTAATTAAACAAGGGATCAATACATGGAGCTAATTCCTACCTTCTTGGGCAGCTGGGCTGAAGGCGCCCCCCGTTGACTCGCCCTGAGAAACAATAGTGACCTTGATCTTGGCTCTCTTGGAAGCTTTGCTGGGGGTGGGGCTGGGTGTCTGCCGCCTTTTACCATGGGGCCGAAGCTCATCTCTGTCCAGGCCTTCTGTCTGATCACTGGTTAATGGTACTGCAACACACACACACACACACACACACACACACACACCTTTAATTAATCCTTTTCTATAGAGCCCTTTGTAACCCCTATTTCAAGGCAGGGTAATAGGTTCATGAACATTAATGTTAAAAAAAACACCACAAAGTGATTTCCGTTTGGCAAATATATATAAACCACACTGCAAGGGTAGAAGAAAAAAGAAAGGAAAATAGAAAAGGAGAAGAGAAAGGAGGAGGGATAGATACTTACCAAAGACACAGGGAGGAGTGCCAGGAGGAAGATTTTTCCTCACAAGCATGTTTTGTTTCATAAAAGCAGCAAACTGAGCTGGAATGAATTGAAAACACAGATGGAAAGAAAAGTTGCAGTAAGAGAAGAGAAAAGATGAGAGGAAAGCATTTCAGGCACATTCCATCTTAACTCCATAAGATGCTGTGACATGATAATCTCCACACAAACATTTTGTTCAGAACCATTACACCCATTTGTGCCTACTTTCACATTCCAACCACCCCCACTAACCTTCAATACTATTTGGGGTGAATGAGTCATTGCAGCAAACTTGCACAACAACGTGGGGCAAAAGTAAAGACTATGTATGTCTGGGCACGAGAGGGATCATGGTGTGAATGTAGGTGCACATGAATGCCTACAGTAAAATACATCCAGTGAGACAAGTCTGGGCAAACTGACCTTGAGCCTGCTTGTGTGTGAGGACTGCACCAGAACGCTGCATGTGTGTCTTAAGGAGCTGCGTGGCTGTGATGAGACTGGACTTCTGTGCTGGAGACAAACCAGACGTCTTTGGCTTTGGACTTGAAGTGGGACTGCTGCAGACACTGGACAGATCCTAGAGGAGGAGTGAGAAATCTGATGAATAAAGACTTGAGCAGTCCGAGAGCTTTTGTCTGAAAGGTACATACAAAGGTCAATCAATGCTTTTCAATAAAAGCATTGATAACAACAATGATAGCAGTCCTTGTGCTGAACCAATGTTGTCCATTGAAAAAGTCACATGGTGTAATCATCAGTGCAAAGGAACATCCATGATACCCAACTCGTAGTTTCCTGATACGTGTGCTCTGCCACTGAGCTACTCCAGCCCCTTCAAAATTCAAAGTTCATCATATTCTTCAAATATCTTATTATTCCATTATAATTATCATATCCTCTTTTGGTATCTCATTCTTTAAATTGTGTTTTATTCAAAATAACAAAATTTAATGCATATCTGCTCTGTATTGGGAGAGATCCCCCCTCTTATGCTCTCGGAGGTTTCTTCCTATTTTTTCCTCCCCATTAAATGTTTCTTTAGGGAGTTCTTTATCTGCTGTGAGGGTCTAAGGAAAAGATGTTGTGGTCCTGTAAAGCCCACTGAGGCAAATTTGTAATTTGTGATAATGGGCTATCCAAATAAAATTTTACTTGATATTACTTTCTCTACAAAAAAAGCAAATAAACAGAAAAGGTCAAAAGTGACCAAGCATCGAGCGAGACAGATAACTAAAGTTAGTCATGAATCTTAATAATGATTATTTTAAACGTGTGAAAGAAGTTTAAGTTTTGGAAGTTTCGACTGAAACCGTCAAGAGCGAGGTGGATATGGACGAGGAAGGCAACAAAGTAATGTTACCTGAAGCCCCTAGTGATGATACTATTTACCTTCCAGGGTAATAAACACAGGAGGAAACAACTTTAACCCACAGTGATAGAGAAAATTCCCATGGCTCACTTTGAAGGACAACTTACTGGAAAGGAAAAGGAAAGCCACTTCATTTAGTCATTGTATTCTTACAATGACATTTGTCCTCTGCATTTAACCCATCCAATTGTATAAGAGCAGTTAGGGGTTCAGTGTCTTGCTAAAGGAGACTTCAACACAACTTCTGAAGAAGCTGCAGATAAAACCAGTGAGACAAGGGTCTCCTTGTATCCCTTTAAGAAAAAACACTTTAAGACGTCTTGATGCATGCTCAATAATCCAGGTAGGGAAATCACAAAAAGAGGTGAATCTGTTCAAACTTCTGATCCAGTTGAACAGATTCACCTCTTTTTGTGAAAACTTTAAGACCTTTTCTTACAGTCACAGTTAGTCCCCATATTGCAGGGGTATACACAGACTTAGATCAAACTTGGGGGATTAAGGCCAGATGCCATTCCTGATACCCCGTAGTGGATTCGAACCTGCTGCTTCTGGCTCGTCAGTTCCATAAGCAAGCGCACTAATCACTGAGCTACCGCAGCTCCCAGTTTCAAGAAAACCACATGAATTGATCAGTTTTAATTGTTCCACTAAAATTCTTAGGAGCAGATGTGCTTCATGGGGAAAAAAATAAATGTCAAGCCCTGATATAAATATGTATATTCTTGAACAATGATAATGTGTCATTAAAAGGTCTACACAACACAACTTGTTTTTACTGAATATTGATATAATGAGTCATCAGGTCTTGACATTTTAGTGTAACCCATACTAACACGGTGGAAAGCAGTGAATTTCAGCTAAGTGCTGCTTCTGTGGTTATAACTGCATTAGCATAACCATAGATTATCATAGGCTTGGCTAGGTGATAGTCACAAATTCCTAGCTACCCCCTCCACATTTTACTAGAAATAAAAAAATTAAAAGACTTCTGTTGAGGAGAAGAAAATTTGAGTGACAGATGTACTGAGAGAGAGAGGGAGAATAAATTATTTAGAGACAGACCAAAGTCAAGTATTAAGAGGATGAGATTGGTGGGAAGGATGCTTGAGAAGAAAAAAAACAAAGATGCAATGGAGTCGGGAGTGTATTCCGGGGGTTAAAAAAAAGCTATTAAATCCTCATGTCTGATGTCTTAAGACTTCTTTGGTGCTGGTCACAAGCTAACATAATTATTAGTTTGAGCAAATTATAGAACAGAATCTTAATTTAGTGCAAATGTACCTTCACACACACACAATATGCTCACATTCACAAAGAAAATTTAAAAAGAGCAGCCCCACTAGCTACACAACTAATACAATTTTTCTCAAAATAATTACTCTCCATACCCGATTTTTTGCCAGAAACCATGTTACAATATGAAAAGAAAACATAAAAATGTGAATATGAAAGTTTCCTATCCTTTAGGACTAATGGGGGGACAGAGCTAGAAGGGTCAGTAATTTTTTTTCTCCCTGGCTTGAACCAGTGTCTCAAGGGCCCACTTTTGCTCTAATGCCGTATGGCTTCATCTGTCTACCTTTTGCTCTCATGAGCTTTGCCAGATGGTTGGGAGACAACAATAGGGTAATCTAGCTACTAAATGTGTAACATTGCTACATTCGTAACATTACTATAGTTTCGTGGTTGGCAAATGGCACCGTGGCTACTTCGTTTTGCTTTTTCCCCACAGCAGGTCACAGATTGATGTCCTGGTCTTTCACTGAATGGTGATTAGCAAATTAATTGACTGCGATCTTTTGTTATGTCGACTTACATGCATCTACAGTATCAGATGTTAGCTGTCTTTCTATGGAAGTCAGCATGCTCTTGACCCATTTTGAATTCAAAATGGTCAATTTCATTAAAAGGTGAAACATTAGCATGTCTGATTTTTGCCTTGTTACTCATATTACTAATCTTGCTTCCCTTCATGGTTGCTACTGACTATGGCATTGCCCAGAGTAGACTGAGCTACTCCTAAAGATAAAACAACAAAATAAAACTGCAGGGTGTGATTTGATACCTGTAGCCCATCCAAACATTTTTTAGATTCTGGCATTTTTTAAATCTCAGATGGGGCTCCAGTCTGTCTAAACTGGGATGTTTAGTTGACCTTAAAGCATCTGTACACACATGAAGGCCACAGGACTAACCTCAGAACCTGAGGGGGAGATAGAGTGTCTCAGAGCAGGGGAGGAGGGTCGTCCTCTTTCTATATCAAATGGGAGTTCCCGCCGACTCCTCTTCTTCTTTTCTGTGTCCAGGTCCCTCATTTCACCTGAACCATGCCCCTCTACTCGTGTCAGTACTCCCGTCAGGAAGTCAGCGATCTCATCCTAAAGAGAAGCAAAGGAGGATTAACTAAGCCTTTGTGATCATGCTCAAACACATTTTGAATAAAGCTCAAAATCTTCAATCCAATGTTGGCTTGACTTGCATGCACAGAGAACAAAACTGCAAAGCTGCCTTTTATAATGGCAGGATTATGCAAACCAACCTGAATGCAGCGATCCACCATAGTTTGTGTAAGCCCCTCCATTTTCATCTTCGTTGAATTAATTCTGAGAGTAGAGAACATTTATATTAACCCAAGACATAACTACTTAGGAATATATGCATCTTTACAAAATGAAGACTTTAATTTTCTCACCAACTGTGACTCATGACTGACCTGAGGTTGTCATCAGCTCCTCCCACCACCACCATGCTATTATCTACTCTCAACTTTTCTCTGAACTCCTCCATGGCCTCTATGCTGCATTGTAGGGTATTCTGGCCAACCACAAACAGCACTGGGGTCTTCATGTCTAGCAGTGGGTCATCCACATCCTTTAGGAAGATGAGGTATCATCAACTAATTAGAATTCCATCACCAGAAGTCTGTTAAAGTATCTGTGTTTTTAAAATGAAAAAAATGTGTCATGGAAATAAACCAACAAACAGCCTGGTCGGATACTATCTTGTGTCTCACCCCTCTTTGTCCATTGACAGTTAGCAAGGGGAAGCCAAGACATATGACGGCAGTCAAGTATTCCATAAGAGATACCTACAAATAAATGATTTAAATCATTTAATACAATTAAAGCACATAACTAAAACTACATTTTCACACTTCTTGAGAAAAGTGAAAGGTTTGCATTTACAAAAAGAATCATTACAACACCATGCTTCTGTGTAAATAGGGATAATGGTAAAGCTGTCTTACATGACAAGCGATGAGCGCACCAACATTCCAGCCAACCAGGATGATAGGTTTGTGAGGAAAGTGACTATGAACCTGGTTGCAAACACAAAACATACATATTGACTTGAAGAAAAAAAATAAATTAAAGGAATGTCACAATGTAAAGTAGTTCTGATTGAAACCATGACCAGTAAAAGAACCCCAAAATGTGTAGGGTGTGTGTGTGTGTATGTGCCTGTCTGGGGTCTGTCTGTACCTGTGTTAAATTGGAGCTAAGCTATGAAATCAATGTGCATGGTCAATTTGTCTTACACACAAACTGATGTTATATAGAAAGGGAAAAAAGGTTCAATAAAAAAAGCTTTGTAAAGGTCTCCGGGTAGTAGTGGCAACAAGTATAACTTATTCCATTTAGGAAAACATTATAAATTGTACTACAAAACATATCACTACCAGAGTGCTATACAAGAAAAAGACTTACTTCCATAACTTTGGCTCTAACAGTGCCTAACATATGCTCCAAGCACTGAGTGATACCAACATTGGCTCCGCTGTTCACATGAGAGTTTATTGGGATTACCTAACAGAGAGACATATGTTATGGCCTTTTACTGAGAGGAATAAAAGTAGAGGTTACTGGAAAATCATATGGACATAGTTGAGTGGGACTTCAAACCTTTCCAAAGCAGGAGAGCTGAGACTGCCAGAATCTCATTCGCCGTGAGGTAGAGAGGGCAGGATTTGTAGGGCCTGATGGAGCAATCAGGATGAGTGGGGAGCCTGGAAGCTTGCTCTAAAATGTAAATGAAAACAGAAAGGTAACTGAACTATACTCTTAAATAATTTGAATTCAGTGACAAAAAGAGAGCTGAATGTATCACTTGTTGGCAGTAAAACATGAAAATTAGTGTAAAAAAAATAAAAATCCCACACACAATGGCAAATGAACAGCAGGGGCAATAATTAGATACCAAAAGGAATAAAAAGATGCCATATTCGAGTAAACTGATAAAAGAAGCCTGGATCATTTTTTACAGGATACCCTCCAAAATTATGCCCAATACAAGACATTTGAATCATGTAGCAGTACCTTAAACATTGACCCTAACACATCAGTTTGAATTTGTGACTTGACACACACTTGAGCAAAAAGAATGAAAAAGAGCTCTACCGGTTTGTTGTGAGAAAGAACCCCCACAGCTGGGTCCCAAGGACGTTTCAGTAACAGGGAGAGGGCCTCTATACTTGGTATGCCAGCCTTGGCTGATGATGTCAGTAGCATTCGGTCAATCAATGTTGGCAACTGCCCAGACATGGGGAGATGATCATTATTCCTAATTGCCCAGACTTTACACAAAATAGTTCACTGTTAAATGACCTCTTTGGAAAATGCATGACAATTCTTGTTATTCAATCAATCAAGAACAAATACAGTTACCTTGCTCTTGAGAGTCTGCAGCACGTCCAGGTAAGCAGCCAGCATGGCAAGACTCAGCGATTCAATCAGGGTGTTATGTAGCCATTGGGTCAGTTTGGTGTCCCAACCGACACTGGCTAGTGCATAGCGTACCTTCCTGGCACACTTGTCCACGGCAATTCTACGCAAGACTGGCTCATTGGAAGCCTGAAAGAGACAAGATATGACAACAATGTGATAGGACCATCAAACATCCCTACTATCATTTAAGCCAAAAGATTGAAAAAAATAATTAAAGTGAACACTATCTTACTCCCATACCCTTTCCCCTCTGATAATGATATTCTCTTATCAGAACCAGTTTTTTTTTCTATTCAATTTTCCATTCCATTCACTCAACTCATGCAATGTTGAAGGACTTCTCTGAATATTTTTTTTATGTGGAAATAAAGAACTGATCACAAGCTGCAGTAGGAGAGTGAAATCAGGTCCAAATATGTAAATGTCCTAGCTCAACAAATAAAGTTACTCTCCGACTAATGCTGGAGAGTCTGAATAACCATTCCCTATGTGGGTAGCATTTAGGGTACCCACAGATGAAATAACTTGCAAATATTTCTTGTATAACCATATTGATCAAGCTTAACAAACCCAAGACTCCATTCACAATTTACTCCAGAGCACATGGAACATGAATACATAAAAACACATTAAATTCACCACTATTTTAAGATTGAGACACTTTATTGTCATTGCAGACATACAATTAATTATTTTTGGTAACTCAGAAACTATCAGTAATGTAAAAACAAGATTTAAAAAAGTAATCTCAATCATAGAGACTAGAAATATAAGGTAGATAAAGACCCGTTTCTATGTGTCACTATCAGTGTCCATATTGTGGGAGTGAACACGGACTTAGACAGAGCTTGGTGATTAAGACCGGATATCCTTTCTGATGCCCCACAGTGGATTCAAACCAGCTGCCTCTAGCTCATCAGTTCCTGAGGCAAGCACACTAATTAATAAGTTGCCATAGCCCCCAGAAATATGAGGTAGATAAACAAGATAAATAGGAGTTGGTGTCCTCCATCTGCATCAAATGAAGCACTTTGATGAGAAGCACTTATAAATGCAAAAAAATGATAACATGCCCCTTTGCATAGCAAAGATCTCGGTTCCCAACAGCTCTGAGAGGTGAGGTGATATAAGCTACAGCTCTAGGGAAGATGCTGTTCTTCAGTCTGGTAGTTTGGACTTTAATGGCCTCTGACTCTTCCCTGATGGGAAGGGGATAAACAGACTGTGACCTGGGTGAGTTGGGTCCCTACTTAAGTTAAATGGTAACTGGATAAGTTCTTCTGTAGTGCTTTTTTGTCTAGTGACCACTCAAAGCACTCTACAATGAATGCCTCACATTTACTGAGCTACGCGGCGAGATACGATCCCACAACAGTCGTGTGCTCTACCCGCTGAACCACCGCGGTTCAGTTGGTAGCCTTCATATGTAGATGACTAGTATACATTACATCCAAGTTTAGGAGCACACTTCTCATAATCTTCTGTGCCAATTTTACCAACAGTTTATGAGCAATTTTGTTTGTGTGTGGACAGACAGACAGACACACACAATATGTCAAATTGACACCCATTCCACAAGCAAAGGATCTGCATAAAAATAATCCGTCCCTGACTGCACTTACCTCCCTTCTATAAACAGTGTTGTGAAAATCTCAAGAAAATGAATACAGCATCATTGACTATCCAGTTGATTAAAAAGGTAGATGCATCAATAGCAAGGGGGGTACCTCCTTAAACTGGAAAGATTTCAACTGTGGAGGAGGTAGGTCTTGCCTTTAGTAATTACACAGGAAAGCAACAAGAAATACAAAACGAGCAGCATAGCTCAGTGGGTAGACCGGTCGCCTAGTGATCAGAAGGTAGGAGGTTCGATCCTCGGTTCTGCAGAAAGCATATTGAGGTGTCCTTGAGCAAGACACTGAACCCTTAACTGTTCCCCAAGCGCACACATCCTCTTACCTCACGCTGATCACAGGCATCCCCCAGGGCTGTGCCCAGCCCCTTCCTTTATGTACTGTTCATACATGACTGTCAACCCATCCAGAACTCAAACATTAGGGTTAACTTTGTGGATGTTAGAACAGTCATTGGGACAAGTGATAAAATCACATACATGGAAGAGGTTCAGAGTCTGACAATGTGGTGTGCCAACAGCAACCTAGTCTTTAACACAAAAAAGACCAAAGAGATTATCATTCACTTGAGGATCTCCAAGAAGACCGCACATAGCCCTCTCCACATGACCAAGATGGTGCCATAAGAGAAGTATGACTTGTTGGGACCTCAATGAATCAACACAGATTGTGGAGAATCCCAGGAGTTACCACCACAGAGGACCTCTCCTGGGCTGACAACACCTTAGCCAGCATGGTGGGTAAAGCACAACATCTTCATTTTCTGAGGAGGCTAAGGCAATCCAACTTCCCCAAAAATCTTTTTGTAAACTTTTATCAACACCACAGAGCACATCCTAACAAACTGCATGACAGCCTGGTATAGTAGCTGCACAAACGCTGACAAAAAAGTCCTTCAGCATGTTGTGTAAACAAAGGACATTGATGGCACTGAGCTGCCATCACTCAGAATATCTTCCCACCATTCACTGTGTGACAAGGGCTAAGAACATCATAAAAGACACTACACAACCTAGACACCATCTGTTTCAGCTCCTCCCATCAGGTAGATGCTTCAGATCAATCTACCCATGCAAAAACAGACTTACAAACAGGTTCTTTCCAAAAGTTGTCACACTTAGGAACTCAAGACATGTTAGCCCAACGGGACTGAGGCGCTCCCACCATTGGGCAGGTTTAACCATTTGTAATATTTACTCATGTCACTTTAAGCGACTTCATCTGTCCACTGCACATTCACTGCATTTCTCCCGATGTTTTTGCACATCACAGGTTGTATTTTTCCACTAACCATCATATTTTGTAAATGGTAAAAGGACACATTTCCTCATAGTGATTTCATTTTATATTCCTGATGTTTTGTATTCATTGCTTACACTATGAGCTTTTTATTGTCAATATATTTTTTCTTATATTTTCCCTCTTTTCATTCAGTGTACACACCATTTGAGGTTGACAGAATTGCAATATTGTTGCGTCTTATATATAATATAATAATTATTTAAATATAATAATCTGGTCTCTTATTTGTTAGCCATAGAGGTATCAAAATTATACGAAGACTGATAAATAATCATTCAAAATCTCACTTTAACAGCTATAAATAACTCAAACAATAGCAGAACAATTGAGAAGGAATAGACCATTCTTGTTAATATAAAACAAAAAAGCATTGGACTTACATGTTCATTGGCCAGTCGGGCTAGTCGTTCAGCTTGTAAGGCTTTTAGCACTTTATTGAACAACTTGTTCTGTGCAACTGACCACCCAGTTCTGAAACGGTAAAAAATGCTGTTCACTGCCATGTAGTTAAAGGGGAAAGGACTATAAGTAATATAGGGACATGAAAGAAAGTGTCTGTACATAGAACAATTCCCATGACAATGGATATTTAAATAATATTTTCTGTAGGTAATCAAAGTGCTTAATTACTTATTGATGTGTTCTTCCCAGTCATCAGGAGGGGGAGGGCTATCAGCAATAGTGCGAGCAAACAAGACATGTCGCTCACATTCTTTCATCACACTAAGAGCTTTATGGTTGTCATAGAGTGGAACAGGTATGGGTGTGTCCGTCTCCACATCAATTAATGGATCAGACTCTCTTCAGAGAAAAAAAACATTCATTCAAAACATTCAAATTAGTGTCTTAAAGCTAAACTACATTTCACTGTTCAAACTGATCACTGCAAATTTTCTTAAGTGTGATTAAATCCCACCAATTCAAAACCATGCAGAATCTCCAAGCTGCAACAAGCAGGCTTTAACTAGATCTGGGGTTTACAGCAATCTAGAAAGGGTGACTTTGGGTGCAGATCTTTGCTCCTCCAACCAAGCAAATATAGACCTGGGTATACAAATCAAGCTCCTTAGCAAAGGTTATCCATCCATCATCAACTACTAATTCAAAGTTGGGCAGAAGAGTCATGCTGGAGCCTATCCCAGTGCTCATTGGGTGAAAGGCAGAGAACCACTCTGGACAGGTCACCATGGGAGAGCATAGCTTAGGAGGTAGGGTGGTCATCTAGTAATCGGAGGATTGGTGGTTTGATTCAAGCCACTGCAAAAAGTGTGTCAAGGTGTCCTTGAGCAAGATACTGAACCCCTAATTGCTCCAAAAGCGCTACATGGTGGCAGCTCACTGCTCCTATACCATAGGATGGGTCAAATGCAGAGAATTGCCAATTTCCCCTTTGTGGGACTGATAAGGGAATCCAAAAAAACTCTTAACTGCTCCCCAGGCGCTGCAGCTACTCACTGCCCTAATACAATAGTATCCCGAGAACAAATCCCACCAGCCTGTGTGGTGCTGCAATAAATCAGTAAAGAAAATATCCAATATGACCTTCTTACCTCCTGAGCTATACTGGTCCTTAGCAAAGGATATTGGTTGACTAATGAAATCAGGTTTGTAACTGCTTAATTGGAATAAAGACCTGATCCCACATTGACTCTATGTATCATAGCAATAATTTAATATTTTTTCTGCTTTCTGGGCATTTTACTCACAATGATGATTCATGTTGACGGCGGGGGGTGACAAAGAGTGTTCTTGTGGGCCGGGCATTACTGGCATCTGGGTGTGAATTCCATGGCTTGGCATAACTGTGGTCGAGGAACACCAAATCCAGCTCTCGCTCATGAGCAGACAACTGAAAAAGTAGGGACGTACCCATCTTCCGTGCTGATGTCTGAAAGTCTTTGTCCCCACAACGGTGCATCCTTTTCTGGGCTCCAAAAGGGCCCTAGAGAGGGGTCAGCAACCGTGAGGATTTAGAACCTAAAAGAAAATAGACAAACGTTTATCATTTGAAGCATTAATTTGAATAGAAAATTAAAGCTTCGCTGCTTTTGTTCCACAAAATACCTCCAAGTAAGTGTTTATTGTTATTTACAAAACAGACGTCACGCCACATTTATGTCTATGCTTGTATTATGTGACTGAAAATAGTGTGCACCGCCACCCAAAGCTATTTCCCGGAGTTGGGTTGACTAGTAAAAAACAACAACAACCTTGTAGACTGTTCTGAGGTTGACCGGTTGTATTTCTGAACCACACATTGCACAAAACAAAGGCTGACCTAAAATCTACACGAAACGTTGAATACACGCTAACGTTAATGCATAGGTTAATGGCTCTGAGCTAACCTATCTGTAGCCGCATACTGGCTAATGTTAGCTACCTGAAACAAATTCTCGTTTACGCAAGCTGCTGTGGCTCACCAGCTGAAACTATTCTTCCATTTTCATCATGGCTATAGTAGGTTTTAAAATATTATTTGCAACCAAGGGCTAGAATATTGAGAAAAATCTGCTTTCAGCGAATAAAGACATAAGAAGACACCGGATTTTAATGCGCGTTAAAGCTTACTTCCTTTTGTTGTGGAAATGGCGCCATGTTTGCTTCATAGCGTCAGCTTCTATTCTTCTTCTAGGGGTATTGGCAGTTGGCAAATAATGATCTGGCGCATTACTCCCATCTGTCGGATTGGAACGGAAGAGATTTCCCCATGTATTTACTTTAAAAATACAACTCATATCTTCTCTACCAAACTAGTTATTTCACAGGTTGTTGAGAGGGACTACAAACTCCTCTCAGCAGCTGCTCCATAGAAACACCCCTACTTCATCTACAATTATATCAATTTGCTGTACTGCTCCAAAAGTACTCCTAAACACTTGTTTTATAAGTGCCTCATCCAAGTGCTTCATTCGATACAGATAGAGAACACCAACTTAAATCATTTTTCTAGTTTCTATTATTGATCCTTTTTTAATATAATTTTTTTATTGCAGAATTTGTGGATTGGCATATCA
Organism: Regalecus glesne; assembly: GCA_900302585.1. Taxonomy (NCBI): domain Eukaryota; kingdom Metazoa; phylum Chordata; class Actinopteri; order Lampriformes; family Regalecidae; genus Regalecus; species Regalecus glesne. Next base: position 17,962 of record OMLC01055153.1, read on the forward strand.
CCCAGTCAGAAGACCGTTTGGCACAAGCTCCCCAGTCCCATAGATCGCTATAAGGTTTCATTCAGGAACAGTCAATTGCATGTCATCACTGTATCCTCCATCCATCTGTCTATCTGTCTCTATATATCTATTAATCTTTCTTTCTTTCTTTCTTTCTTTCTTTCCATCCATTGATCTATCCTAGCATCCATCTATCCAGCTATCTATGCCTTCCTACCATGTCTCTGATTGTTTGCTCCCCTCCACATGACTTGGCAGAAGTCCTTAACGTCAGCAACCAGAGGCCGGTCTCTAAACTTTCCTAGTCAGTATGTATGGTATATAGGTTTTTAGAGAATTCACACAAATTTCAGCATCAAGTAAAATTTTTATCTGGGGCGAAACTTGCATCTGAAAGTTGCCATGGTGAGATACCTTTGTAACGTTGGATGCACATGCAGTCCACCCCACTGTCTAAATAGAGTTTTCTGTGTAGAAGGTTATCTTTTAAGTCTTTTTTTGATAAGCGTGTTTGATTTGTCCTGTTTGACGGGTATTCAAATATCAACTGGCCAACATTATCTTTATTTTTTTAAGATCCTCGCTTGTTTTGTATTTACCGACAGATTAGACAAATTTACTGAGTAGCACAAATTACTGATTGACAACCAGTATGGATTCAGAAAGATAGCAAAGTTAACTGATGAACAGTAGAGAGGGGGCAGGAATACATAAGTGTATACTTTGTAATATTCCATTTGGGTTATTTATGATCATTTGTTTAGTGAGCTGACTGTGAAAGTGCATTATTCATTTCAACTTAAGATAGGATAAGAGAAGATGAGATATTCCTTTAGTAGTCCCATAGGGGGAAACTAGTCTTACTAAAGCAATGTGGAAACCACAGTCAGAGAGACAAAAAAAATCTAAGGCATAATATGTAAAAGTAACTGAAAACAAAAGGGAAGTATGAACAGTATAAACAGTACAAACAGAAAAAAACAGACTCAGAAGTTTACTATATGGTATGTAATCCAGTTGTTTACCATGTGAATTTGGTCTGTTGGGGGAGCAGAGCTGATTATGGTCTGACAGCTACAGGAAGGAGAGACCTGCGGAAACGCTCCTTCAAACACCTCGGATGCATCAACCTGCCACTGAAGGAGCTCTCCAGTGAAGCCATGTAGTCCTGCATGGGGTGAGATACATTATCCATAATTAATAACAGCTTAGCCATCATCCTCCTTTCTCCCAATGCATCCACAGTGTTGGGGGGGGGGGGGCAGCCCAAGACAGAGCTAGCTCTCTAAATCACTTTATTAAGTATTTTCCTCTCTGCAGCTGAGATGCTCCAACCCCAGCAGACCAGACCATAAAAGATGGCTGGAGCCACCACTGTGTTGTGGAATGCAGAGATGGCCAAAGTGATCCAGTGAGAGTCGCTATGGGTCCCGGTCATTGTTCCAAACAAGCACTACCACACCTGATTCTATTAGTCAACCAATCGTCTTCTCAAAGGACCTTGATTAGTAGAAGCTACACATTAGAGTCTACTGATCAAGGTCCTTAGCAAATAGAATTGATTGACTAATAGAATCAGGTGTGGAAGTGCTTGGTTGGAACAAAGACCTGCACCCACAGTGACTCTTACTGGATCACTTTGGCCATCTCTGGTGGAATGTCCTGAGAAGTGCCCCCCTGCACTCCAAAAGACCTGTCTCCTCAGCAGATACTCAAAGATAATACTGTTTTCTCGTATCTATTGTTTCTTTTTCGTCTTTTTTTTAAAGTGGTCAAAGTAAACCAAATCAACCCATCTCAATTGTTTTACAACATCTTGCATGAAATGAAAACAGTGAAGGGCAGTGAGCCATCCAAGTGTGTTGCTATTTCTGGGAAATTGCAGCATTTAAATGGCAGTACGTGTTCTGACAGGGGATATCACCTGCCCATACTCTTGTTTACTTCCAAAGGTACCCTGACAGTCAATATTTAAGCATGTGGACATCTTGTTGATCAGATACGACCCTACATTTTAAATACGATATCAGAGCACCATCCACATCGTCTAACAGCTACCTGGGAGTCTGACAGCCACCATGGTGAGTGTTTATTATCCTATTATGGCTTTTCATCCCTCAAATGTCCATTGTCCTTGTTTTGTTTTGATTGTTATGATGGGTTTTGGATATGTTGAAATATGCCCTGAGCAACATGTCACCAAAAGTGTTCAGAGAGAGACCGTAACGGGATAATCGGGGGTCTTGTGTGTTCCTGAGCCGGATGTTCTCCAAGCTCTTATAACATGATCAATAGACAGCTCTGTTAACGTATTTGCAATGGCCAATTTAACCTGAGATCACGACCGCTAAAATCACAACATTGTTTAGACTCCTTTATAGTTTGATATCGGGATATTAGAGACTCATTGTGAGGTAACCTCCACATACCCATCATCTTCATCCTCATCAACATCATCATTCAAAATTTAATCATAAAGTCCCCTCCCCCACACACACACACACACACACACGTCATTAACTCACTGGGTTCCATCCTCGCACAGTCATTCACCTTATCAGGCTGCAGCGACAAAGCCAATGATTGCAATAGAATTCCCTCCCTCTGTATGATTCCTGGTTAGTATTTTTAAGCAGGCTATGTCTCTGAATCTGAAAAATATTGTGAGTGTGGTTAAACATCTTTGGATTCCAATGTATTTGGGGGTCAAATTAATAATCTGTTTTTTTTTCTCTTTCCCCTTTTTCTTTCTGTGAAGAAATACTTGGTCCTAGCTTTATTCGCTTGTGTGCTACCTTCAGGGCTGCATGCGGGATGCTATGTTAAAGTCATAAAATCAGGTAAAAAGTACCAAATGTTTATTCTAACATATCGATTAATAAAAACCAAAAATGCAGTTATAAGAAAATATTGAATAAATGACTGAATCTGTGTTTTGAGTTACAAACATCATCGAATAGCATTCATCAATAAATGAGTGCTTATTAAAAACAGATAAAAACAATGGGAGTAGTTAGCAATGCTATACTAAAACATCATGGGTGTCTGTGCATATTCTTACGAATGTTACCATGTGGTGTATATTTCTGAGACACAGATATGACCCACTGTCAGGATGACAGGGATCTCACTTGGCATGCCATAGGATCCAATTGGAGGAATAGTGCATGTATGGACTGTTCCTGCTCTATGTGCTGCGATGGGTGAGCATCCTGTTAAAGAACATCACTGCTGTATGGAACGACAGATAACTCAGCTGCCCTGCTCTTTACATAACCACACCCTTACCTGTCTTAACCACACCCTTATCTGTATTAGCCACACCCACACCTCCTATATAACCACACCCTTAACTCTTTCTCAACCACACCGTTTTCTGTCTTGACCGTACCCTTAACTTACTTAACCACACCCTTATCTGTCTTAACCACACCCTTATCTGTATTAGCCACACCCACACCTCCTATATAACCACACCCTTATCTGTCTTAACCACACCCTTACCTGTCTTGCATAACCACCGCCTTAACTCTTACTTGCTTTTCACTGCTGATATTTTACATTTCTTATCTCTTCTCTTGTCTCTTTATTCTTTACATGCACCATTTGAGGCGGACACAACTGCAATGTCACCGTGCTAGCACAATGCTAATAAAGTTCTTGAATCTTGAATCTCTCGACTCTTACAAAACACCATGACTTCTAATGTGAAACATGTTTTTGTAGTTATTCCACCCCAAAACGCTTCCCAGCGGACTGCGTGTCAGTGTTTGATGCAGAAGCATGTGCTTTCAAAGTCCACAAGAAGGATGACCCCACCGTGACATGCCCCATCTTTAGTGCTGTAGGGAAATAATGGAATAATTGTTCTGATGTGACCTTACTTGGTTTGTATATGCTATTATGTGATTCTCAATTAGATCTGTTTTATTAATGACTTAATAAATGAATTCATTCACAGAGAACTTTTTGTTTACTTTGCTTTTCTTCTGAGACGAATAGAAAGACCACAAAATGGTGGTTTGGCCTTTTTCTTTCTTAGTTTCTTTCTTTAAATCCAACTCACTACTACTGATCAACATGGCTTGGGAGATAGGGCGGACCCCCTAACTTCTCCCCAGGTGCTGCTTCTTCCTCCTCTTCTTCTTCTTCTTCTCCTCAGTGTCATCTTCTACTTCAAAGTTGAATGTCCACAGTTTAATCATGACTTATTGAGCCTTGAGGGACACTAAAAAACCTTTTATGATTGCCATCTAAAGAACAAATGGCAGGCAAGCTGATGTATCCCTGGGGGGAAAGGGGACTTGAGTAAGACACTGTTCCCCTCACTGCTCTGCCCTGTGATAGACTGGTGACCTATACAAGGCGTACCCCGCCTTTTACCCAATGAGAACGGAGATAGGCTCCAGTTCCCCCGTGACCTGATTTCAGATAAGCGGTTGACAATGGATGGATGGATGGATGGATGGATGGATGGATGGATGGATGGATGGATGGATAAACTGTGCTTTACTGGTAAATGGTAAAGAATAAAATAAAAATTGCAGGCATATGAAACTTTTAATTTCTTTGAAAACTGAATTAGTACTTTTAAACAATATTCATCCATATCCACCCATTATCCATCCACTCATCCGTCATCTTTTTTTAAAATCTGAAGTTGTGTTGTGGAGTCATGCTGGAGTTTTCCCAGCACTCACTGGCTGAAAGTCAGGGAAACACCCTGTGCACTCCATCGCAGGCCTTGAACAGTTAGGGGGTGCATTGGCTTACTCATGGACATTGCAACATGCTTTCTACAGACGCCAGGGATCAAATGACCAATCTCCTGATCACTAGATGACCTCCCTACCTCCTGAGCTATGCCGGCCTTTACAACAGTATTCTGCTGACATATCATTTAGCATGTCCATTGGTTGGCACAAGAAGTAAAATGTGTTTCACAATCAGAAATGCAACATGAACATGCATGAGCAGACATGCATGTGTCTATGAAAGGTCATACAAGCCATTCAGCTACCCCTTGGATAGTGAATGTGAATTAAAGTAGAAGTATTAAACTGAAGTAAAACTAGGACAGAGACAGATCTCAACGGACAGTTATATCTGCAGAGAAAGTCATTAGTGCCAACCTGCTCTCCATTCAGGTCCAACATCTTTAAAGTCAGGAAACGGGCAGGCTACATCACCGCAGACCCATCACATGCTGCTCACAACCTGTTCCACCTCCTCGTCGCTGGTGGGCGCTACAGAACACTGTAAACCAAAACAACCAGATATGAAAACACTTCCCACGGGAATGTCATTCATTCGCCTTTCTATTTACCAACAGGAAGTGGATACACTGCAATGGTGGGGTCTCTCTGGTCTCTATTTTCCTCTCATCTTATTCTCTTTCTTTACGACAGTCTTAGCGTCAGCTCCGGAATTAGATACAAGGTGGTTTACGAGTCCCAGGTTTAAGACAATGTGGCAGCTGTAGTCACCAGTAGATGGCAGTGAAGGGTAAGAGAGGTTGTCTCCACCACAGAAGTTAATACTTTTCCAATTCAGAGATGGAAACGAGAGAGATTGAGAGAGAGAGAGAAATATATATAGAGAGATAGACAGAGGGAGAGAGAGAGAGAGAGAGAGAGAGAGAAAGAGAGAGAGACAGAGAGAGAGAGACTTTCACAAAGAGGGGTACATGTGAAGAGCCTGAGTTTGACATCCAATGATATCTTCCTCTGAGAAGCTGTGTGGAGTACTCTGTTTCATGACCTAACAATAAACAAGAAACAAGGACAAAGTTGTGGGGCACCACTGCATCTTTGCACATGCTCTGTGTTGCACCCACTGATGAGATCTCCGAGTCTTGTGATGAACCCAATGCAGCTTTGATCCATATTGTGCATCATATTTCCCTTCTGCAATAACCTCAGTCAGCCTCGGTGAATTCCTTTGGATTACTGCTGCCTTCATCGCAGAAGAACCCTGGAGAGCATTGAATGAAGACTCTTTAAAGGAAGGATTATTGGTGCTGTTTCAAGTTGCTGTTTTTGTCCGTTTGTTGTTTTCTCGGTCATTTTCAGCTGAAGTCAGCTGCACCGATCGCCTCATCTGAAAGAAGCTTTCTCAAACTGGAATAATGCTTTTGTGCTGGAGAAGATGGTCCTGCTTCCCTGTGGTGTTTGGAGTTGTGTTGGTGCTTCTTATTGCAGGGAATGCTGCACAGAGCAGAGGGCAGGCTCCCTCATCCTCGTGCTTTGGAGGTTTTGATCTCTACTTTGTTTTGGACAAGTAAGCATTCCCTTTCCTCTACCTGCCATTCTCATGGCTCGAGCATGCACAAATAGTTTGTCCTACCGAGTGAAAAGTTCATCCTCTAAAGGAAAAGCAATTGACTTGACCTCTGTAAAAACATAAATACTTTGCTGTGTGATTTTAGCCTCCTGTTCTTTAATATTCTTTTCCACTTTCTCACATGCTAATCCCCAACCAAAAGACAGTAAGGCAAGTATCCCCTGCATGCTTAATGTGTGAACATATTTCGCTCTAGCCAGTCGTGTTCATTGGCTTAAGGGACTGAAGGCTCATAAATGATGGTGTGATACTATAGTTGTTTTTAGTTGACGTTATGACCCCTCGGGGACTTGTAAAACTGGATTTTACGTTAACAGTTCATGATCTAATGACAAGCCAGAAAATGCCCTTTATCCGTATATGCGCATCATCCACTGAAAACACGACCTCATGTTGCACAGCATCATGTAAAAGGCACATGGCTACCATCTCCAAGGATGCAGGGATGTTTATGCTGAGTTGATGTTTGCACAGAGAGGGCTTGAGTTGCATTTCAACAGGGCTTAAATTCTGTTGCATTCCATGATTAATACTGTATTTGGTTGATTATCATAGCCAAAGCCGATTTACTGTTTTTAAGTGGATATCGTCTCAGCATTGGGTAAACTGATAGAAATCAAACTGCTTTAACCAAATCTGGTTGTCAGAACTCTCCAAATCACAGAGCTTGTGTTAAGGGGTTTGACTGGATTTGATCCCAGGCTGTCCCAGGTCTGTTCTGTGTGGAGTTTGCATGTTCTCCCTGTGTCTGTATGAGTTTGCTCGCACCATTAAAAAGACATGCATGTCGGGGTTAATACCCCTGCCTGTGCCCCTGAGCAAGGGGATAAGAAAAAGAACTGGAAACGGTCACCGGGCGCTGCAGCTGCTCACTGCTCCTGTACAATACGATGGGTAAAAGGCAGAGAACACACGTCATTGTATGTATTTACAATAGCAAAGCTTCTTCTCTCCGCTTCTCAGCCCAAGCTCAGGCTGGACTGGAGTGGAACCCCTCACCCCGTGTAACTAGGCTTATGTGCCATGCTCTATAAACTGAGCTTAACAGGATGTGGGTGATCCTGTTAAGCTTGGTCTCTCCTCTGTTGACACCTTAAATCGGCCGTCCAGACCAAGCAGACGGAGCCGAAAGTGCTCTCTGTGGTCTTGTAAGGGGTCACTGACAAACTGTAGCATCGCTCACGTTAGTCTCTTAAAGAGAACGTCAGAAGCCATGTTTGCCTGACCTTTCTCCTGCGGTCTGGTAAAGACTCTTCGGAGCCTCCTCCTCTCAGTGTGAGGAAAGAAAGTCATCAGCCCATGAAGGTATATATATGTGCAACAGCTACCACGGCCACTAACACCATCACTCATCTAGGCTGCTGTGTCTGGACTGAGTCGGTGTAATTGCATTGAGGGATCCGTGTCCGTCAAATCTGGTTGTCAGAACTCTCCGGACCACAAGCCACCATGTTTGCCAACTGATTGAGAAATGTGCCATCGACATTTTGGTCTGATTGGCAGATTGAAATATAATGCAGTGAGCCTGACATGAGCATATAGCTCCCCCTTTTTTACTCCACTGTACAGTGTCCAACTTGTACAAAATGATGATGGATTTTCATTTCTCCACTACATGAATGCCAGATCCAGACCGTAGTGATTCACTACTCTTATGTGTAGGGGAAATTGGGCAATAGAGAGCAAATGACTGTAATAGTCACTGTGAGTGATGGTTTACAGGTCAAAGGAATCGCACCACATGGACCGGCGTTGCTTTATGTCCTGCTTGGTTCTCAGAATTGCTGATCTCGCCATTTTCCAGATCTCCTTTTGACCCGATCTGAGCACATAATGCTTTCTCTTTCTGGATTAATCAGCTCTGTTTTGAGGTTTGGAGGGTTGATTTGTGATGAACTGTCCTGCTGCAACTTTTAAACCTCCTCTCGCCATGCACAGCAGTCCTCTTGCACTTTATAACTGTCTCCTTGCAGAGTTGGACTGTTCGCTTTCTTGCGAGTGTCCTTGTGATCCCTGTGCTCCTCTTTTCCTCTCCGTGTCACTCAACCCTTTCTCCATTGGGTCCAGATGTTCCAGTCTTCCAGCCTGTTAGTTGAGCTTTTTTTTTGCTGCTCCTTGTCTCATAGTAACTAGGGAAATAGAGGTGTTTTGCAAAGTCCAGGGAGGGGGACGGTGTGTTGCAGGGAGGGGGACGGTGTCGGAGTGTTTGGATGCCAGGTTTGGTCAAGGAGGTCTGAAATGAAGGAATATTTACTGTAAAGTGTGTCAAGAACACACAAGATGCATACCAGGAAAAAAAATGGACGACTAAAAAGCAGTGCAGCTACTTGGTCAGATGTGAGAATTTAAGCTGCAGCCTCACTCAGTGTCAGTGATGCTTCCTCCGCTGAGCTGGGTACCACCAACCTCCCTTTCAACCCTTGTATAAAGCAATTGGTAGAACAGAAACAGGCAATGTAATAAGTATAGATAAGAGTAGAAATCAATCAATCAAGTATAAAAAGCAACGATTGGAATAATAACTTGATGTCTGTCTGTCTGTGTGTGTGTGCACGTGTGTGTGTGTGTGTGTGTGTGTGTGTCTGTGGGGGGGGGGCTCCTAAGCAACCTGAGCATGATTAAAACTTTATTCTGCACGGAAGAGAAACAAACAAGGGCTTTGTCTGCGATACGGCACGCTCCACCGAAATAAAGGGGAGAAAGCTCAATGCGGTGACGTGAGAAGAAACCCAGTTCCTCTTGGTTTGAGGACTTAAGTGGATGCAGAGCGTTTGAAGCTGCTGACGTCAGTAGTCTGACCTACTTGTGGAAGACAAAGTTGCTCGGGGTTGTGGCCATAATGAGGCTTAATTTATCTGACTCCAGTAACACTGGAATCCTCGCTGGAATATTATAAAGACATTTACAGCAATCTGAGAGCTATGACGTCTTAGTAACGTCTTGGTTTTTTGTTTTTTTTGACAAAAGCATGGCAAGGCTGCTGTGTTGTTGTAAGGCCATAAACACTAGCTCACTTGCAACTCCGGGGCTGAGCTCGTCTTATTCAACTGACATGGGGTGTAACTGATGAAATGAGGTGCTGGTCATGGGGGGGGGATGAACGTGAATCAGTGGAATGCCAGCAGTTTGGAGAAACCTGTATCACATAAAGAAGGAGGTTAGCGGTTACCTCACTGGACTCGCTCAGTCTAGTGACCCGGAGACTGATGCAGCCTCACTGCTGGCGCCTGGGTTGACTTGGAGTTTCTCCGAAAGAGTAAATCAGTGTTAATGCAAATGCTCCTCTCTTGCAGATCTGGGAGTGTGCGGAATCACTGGACTGAGATCTACCACTTCGTAGAGCATCTGGCACACAAATTCATAAGGTGACAAAGGATTTTTTCCTCCTTTTCATTCCCATCGCATCACTCTGACAATCTAAAGACCTCCACCTGAACCAAACGTAAAGCATAATAAGCATGAAAACAGAGAGAATATGGGTCAAACGTGACATGAGCAGATGTGGATCATTGCTATAAATGCTGTTTTCTTGTGTGTTCCCTTCAGTCCACAGTTACGGATGTCCTTCATTGTGTTCTCCACCGAGGGGAGGATTCTCATGAGGCTCACTGAGGACAGGTGGGTGGAGATCGGCCCTTACAGTAGCTCCTGAGCCTTGTTATGTCATTATCGAGCCGAAACAGAAAACAAAAAAACACACGATGTGAAAAACAAAGTCCGACAGTTGACACGCAATACCCCCGGAATGCGTTAATGCTGAGAAGAATTATGAAAGACTGATACTTTCCCACAATCCAATATCTGTCTATACCATCAACAGTCTAGTCAAGTATTTCAACATGTGGCTCTCAACACTTTGTGGGCTGCACATGTGTCTAATCCCTCTTTATGGACTTTCCAGGCAACTCCAAAGGGATCACTGTTTGTAGATCTCCTGCTATGTTATTCTACACAAAGCTGATTTCCTGCCTATCTGTTTGACAGTACGCTCGACAGCCAACAGTGCCACCAGTATTGCTTTAGTTCAGTTATCTGTAGCAGATGCTCGGTGTTGTCTGAGAAGATCCCGTTTTACGATGGCTGTTTTAAGCCGCTGGAAAGGCCATCAGTCATTCTGCTTGAGAGGGAAGTCTATTAGAGAGGTCACATCGCAATGTGGGTCACCTCAACCTGTGTCTGTTGGCTCAGGGAGCAGATTCGGAGAGGTCTGGAGGAGCTCCAGCGGGTACTTCCGGGAGGAGATACCTTCATGCATGAAGGCATGCAGAGGGTGAGCTGCTTTCCTAAAACTTTTAAACTGTCTCCCCAATTGTCGAGAGCTAACAAATCCCCTGGATCCCAACAGGGGAGATGAACTGGATTGGTTGCACATTAATAGATAAGACACGGCAGGAACTGAATTCAGCTTTTTCCTCTCCACAGGCAAGTGAGCAGATATATTACGGAAACGCGGAAGGTGCGAAGCTCGTTCATTATGCTCCTTTGGATCAGGTTGGCTCAGACTCTGCTGAAAGCCCAACCACGACTCAATTGTGTCTTTCTGTCTGTGCCATGCTGTTTTACTTCAATTGGGCTTTTCCAGTTGACCCGCTAGCATCATTTTATACGTTTCTTAACAGAAGCCACCCAAACATTCCTCAGTGATATAGGTTGAATCCATAAAATGCAATTTGATGCATCTATTTTTCTTCAAAAAGTTACAAAATGGAAGCATACATTGGACTGAATGCATACTCATTGCAAAGGATGCTGGCTAAAATTGTGCAAAATTCTCTTGGCAGGTTACCGCACTGCCAGCGTCATCATAGCTCTCACGGACGGGGAGCTACACGAGGATCTTTTCTACTACGCGGAGAGAGAGGTGAGACAGAGAGAGAAGGGAGAGAGGAGAGAGGGATGGGATGATGTTGCTGGAAGCAGCCAAATCATTCAACAGGTGAAAGACTGGACCGTGCATGTGGGCTGCAGATCAAACGCTGCCACCCTGCACATCAACCCTTTTATCCCTTCCCTATAGTGCTCTAAAAAGAGGGTCAAAGTGTCTGCTGAGATTTATTCATCCCACCTGTCCCGTGAATGAAACAAGCCCAGTCTTTCTCCACACATCTGCAACAGCGACCAGTGATTTATTCCCCTTGAACCATTCAGGGAATGCAGGTGCAGGCATGCCAAGCTCAGGCCGTTGAATCAGCCAAGGACAGTAGCTCAGACACAAACTGAAGCTGGGATTGTCTGGAGCGAGTGTGTCGAGGTGTCCTTGAGCAAGACACTGAACCCCTAACCTGTGATGGAATGGTGCCCTGTCTAGGGCCTTTCTCCACCTTTCACCCAATGAGTGCTGGGATTGGCTCCAGCATGACCCCGTGACCCGATCTCAGATAACCGGTTGACGATGGATGGCTGGTTGGCCAGATCGTTCCACTAAAAGTCATATGTCATTCTCAACCCCATCACACGTCTCATTGGGTGCAGCATTATTGAGCAATACACACTCGGACACACACTTCCTGTTCTTGCCGTGCAGATTAAACCCACTTTACAACAATTGGCACTAAACAGGGCTATTCAACAACAACAACAACAACAACAACAACAATGTGGCATTGCCCAACACTCTGGAAGAGCCACATAAACACAGGCCCGAGCATCTCAGCTTGACTTAATGCTGTGAAATGGAGTGGGGTAATTGAACCCAGGTGCTGAGCGTCTTCCTGTTTTTGTCCTCTCCTGACAGGCCAACCGCTCACGGAGTCTGGGTGCCTCGGTTTACTGCGTGGGGGTGAAGGACTTCAATGAGACACAGGTTTGTTATCCACCGTGTTTCGCCCCGTGCCATGATATGGCACGATGCCTGTGCTGGCCATTCAGAGGTCTTCGAATGGATCTTGCAGCAGTCTCTTGGATGCCTCTCATGCAGTGATCCTATCATCCTCTCATTTAGCTGGCGAAGATCGCTGATAGTAAGGACCACGTCTTTCCTGTCAATGGCGGATTTGAGGCTTTGCAAGGCGTCATTGGTTCGGTAAGCATTTCTGGCACTCCCACACACACACACACACACACACACACACATGCCCAAACAAGATAAATGTTAAAGATAAGGCTAAGCAGACAATGTGAGGCACATCAGGTGCTGTGCAAATCACAGAAACTTCCTCCTCCATCCATCACCAAAGTGATCAGATCACTCAAGAAACAAGAGAAATAGGCTTCGGGATTACCCACAATTCCATACGAAAAGCTCGGTCAGGGTGATGATTCCAGGAAAACCTGCTGCGCCTGTAACTTCCCCTCTTTTGATCTGTGGTGCTTCAGTCCACCCAAAACACGATCAAAGCTTCTGGAGGGAATCCTCTCAGGCCCTCCTCAGTGGTACCGACTTGTATTTTCATAACTTCTGGGTGGAGGAGTGAAAGACAGCTTGTCACTGAGGGGCCATTGTCGCTTGGCTGCAGGGTGCGTGGACCTGTGTTAAGGGTCAGACAGCTGAGTATCATCTGGGGCAGATTAGCAGAGGGCTGAAGCCCCTTGGCTGCATCTCCAGTAAGCAGTGCAGGCTTGAGTGGTAAATCAGTCCCATCTCCAAGGTTAGGGTGCATGCTTTCCTGGATAGGGGGAGGAATACATAGACACGCATACCGAGCACGGACTTGTGCAAACGGTAATGTGAAATCATGATGGCCTCACAGCGTAATTAAAGGGTAATGACAAGCTAAAGGGAAGGCCAATAGAGGTCTTGATTGTAGTTGAAACTGGCCATGCTAGTTTGTGGGGAGCAGATTGTGATATCAGCAAGGCCACATGCCAGCACCTCTTGGACAGACAGTGAGAACGAACAGCTCTAGATCAGCGCCTACTGAAAACATAGCTCAGCCCTGACCCCTCTCCATTCATCTTTCCAGATCCTGAAGAGATCCTGCATCGAGATCCTGGCAGCAGAACCCTCCAGTATCTGTGCAGGAGGTAAGGAGGATAACATTCAGCGTTGACCTTTGACCTTCACATCACTTTACTGTGTGACCGCTTTCCTGGTCTTAAAGGAAACTGCTCACAGGACGGGTTTTGGGCTTTCAGAGCTATCGGTTCCAGAAGAACCTCCGCATCATAAAGTAAAGCCTTCCCTCCTGAGGCATCAGTGTGGGACTTTTGCACTCGATAACCACTGTAATGAAGGCTCATCCATACATTCTTACATATCTGAGACATTCCGTCTGCTCATTTGCTTGACGAGCTGCAATCTAGATGGATGCTCCTACAGTCACTGTTGTTTTCCTCTCTGTTCCAGAGTCTTTCCAGGTTGTGGTGAGAGGAAATGGTTTCCTCCATGCCCGCAATGTTGACAAGGTGCTATGCAGCTTCCGGATCAATGACACCTTAACAAAGAGTGAGTACAACCCCGACTGACTGATGATGAAACGTTCCCTGAAATCTTCCGTCTGAAAAGCATTTAAAGCACTTAAAACGGAATTAAATGTGATTCAAATTAGGTTCGGAAAGGCTCAGGAGGTAGAGTAGGTTGTCTAGTAATGGGAAAGTCGCTGGTTCGATCCCCAGCTCCCTCAGAAAGCATGTTAAAGTGTCCTGGAGCAATAAACTGAACCCCTAACTGCTCCCTGGGTGCTGCAGCTGCCCACTGCTCCTATACAACAGGATGGGTTGAATGTAGAAGACAGATTTCATCGTAAGAAGTCGATGACTAAATAAAGGGGCTTCCCTTTCCCGTAAATTGTAGAGCAGGAGAGGGGAAAACCCCTCAGTGGGGATGAAACCAACCTTGTTTTGTTGAAAGACATGAGGAAAATTACAAGTTATCCCAATTATAGCTCGGTGGTAGAGCAGTCATTTCGGGAACTGATGAGCCAAGGGGTTGAGGGTTTGAACTCACCAAAGGCCATCAGAAAGGGCATCCTGCCTTAATCCCCACATTCCATCTGAGCCCATGCCCATCCCCACGACGTGGGGACTAATTGTCACTAACCGTAAATGGTGGGTGGTGAAAATCCTTAAAGGGGGGTGTTTGCACCTAGGTCCCCCATTACGTGTGTATGGCAAATTGACTCATTTTTGTAAAGTGCTTTTCCAGTCTAGCGACCACTCGTAACTACAACCTATACCTCACATTTACCGAGCAGGGGGGATTAAAGCCCAGATGCCCTTCCTAATGCCCCGCGGCAGGAACGGGCCCAGGATGCTCTACCACAGATCTACTGTGGCCTCATGTTAGCTTAATTTACATCAGGTTCATTGAAGTGATGTGAATTCAACAGCTGGCATCGACACGCCCGCCAGTCAGAGACGACCTCTTTTTATTGACTCCCTGAATTTCCCAGAAGCCAAGTGCTCAGTCCAGAATGCAGCTGGAACACTCCCTCGTCTCTGCTGGTGTCTTCAGAAGACCCATTTTGCTTGCACAGTTGGGAAAGGGATCAGAGACAGAATGACAAGGGACACCACACATGTGGCAGAAAGGGGAAAAGGCCCTGAGGTGTATTCAAAGTGTCCCTCCTCTTCACAAATGAAACGCCCCACTGGTAGTTAAATCCACTTCCTAGCATGAACCATAGCTGCAGGAGGTGCTCTTCAAATAACAAAACGGAGCACTTACCCGGCGTCGAGGCACACACAAGTCTGCCTCACGGAGCCAGCAGGAGTGAAGGGTAGGTTTTGGCCAAAACTGTTGTTTAATCCAAAACAGCCGATTGAATGCTGATTTTCACCCTGATGCTGGCAACCACGGCTGACCTCAAGTCTTTTTCACTCAGCAGGAGGCTGTAAAAGAAGCCCATGTTGAATATAGCACTGTCATTAGTCAGGTCAAACTTTATTTGCACAGTTCTAAATAACAGCCCCCTCCCAAAGAAGCTTTATAATCACATTACATTCCTCAACAGATAAAGTATACGGATATATGCCAATGTAGGACCCCCCCCATTCCTTAGACCCTCCATTTAGACAAGTAAAAACTCCACAGAATAAACCTCATCCTGGGAAAAATATAGAGCATCAGAGGAGGGATCACTCTTCCAGGATGGATAGACAATAAGTGCTGAGTGGGCCGAGTAGACAAGCAGCAGCACATTTATGGTACATTGGAGATGTTTCCTTGCTGATTTCCTCATTTTACACATGAAGTATTCCAATATGTAAAACACATTTTAGACCATGTGACTAATGTTAAAGTCATTGTATGAACTTTACGATAGCCCAGAGGGTATTCCTAAGGTATTCTCATCCGTAGTGTCAACCATACGGTAGGGACACCTCGCCACCCACAGCATTCCGTGATAAGGAATTGCGCCACTGGGGAAATCACTGCGCTATTCGAACGGCTGACAGTGGACCAAACTTGTAATTGGTTATATGAGATGCAGCATCAAACTTGCCACGGACAAAACAAAGACATGGAAAGAACTGAGGTGAAATTACTTCCTCATGTCGATCACATTATCCCCCATGTTCTCCTCTTCCAAGGCCACTCATTGTGTAGTGTTTACACTTCCCCTGGTACAACTTGTTTACTTCTCTTCAAGGGAAAACCTTGAATGAGAGTAATTAGGTCACCGTTCAGTTTCCTCAGGATGAACGTCAGCCTAATTCATCACGGGCACCCTTATCACTGTTGCCTCACAGCAAGAAGGGCCCGGGTTCAAATCCCATCCCAGGTCCTTTCTGCATGTTCTCCCTGTGTCTGTGTGGGTTCACTCCAGGTTCCTCCCACCATCAAAAAGACATGCTTGTTAAGTTTAATACTCCTGCCTGTGCCCCTAAGCAAGGCAATAGGATAAAGAACTGGCTGGTCACTGCTCCTACACGGGCATGGATTAAATGCAGAGAACAGATTTGGTTGTGTGTACAATGACAAATGAACAAAGCTTCTTCTCAGTTTCTCATCCCTGTGCTTGATATCCCCGATTCCATAAATCCCTACCCCAACCTGGCCTCCACCGCATTTTAGATATACATCGAGAAGGGAAGCAGCCATATGCAACAACATGTGTCGAGCAGCTGAATAATAGTTTGACTCTCTGTCTCCAGGAGAAGTAGAAGCAAATGGAGTCGGGCCCTCGTGGCTTTGGCAGGGGAGGGATGTCTGGTGCGTTGCATTGATGACTGATGGCACACTAAGGAATTGGAGCTATATGCAGAAGTGGGTAACTTCGCTTCAGTTACCATACCCACTGAGTCTATGTTGAAAAAGTGCTGCTCCTGACCAAACGTGTCTACTTTACAAACACACTGTGGACTTTCTCATAGGCTGTACTGAACCCCTGGACAACCCATCTACTGGATAATGCCTTAAAGACATAATTCCAGGGCCTCTAGTTGTGTAGGGGGGTAAGACACCTATGTTCAGTGCATCTCTGTGTCATACAGTCGGGTTTTTGAATCCCAGCTGCACCGTTTCTAACCACAGCCAGAGGTCCATAGTTAGTGGGTCATAATTGGCTAAGCCTCACATGGGTATAGGGGTTAGGTTGGATAAAGTATTCTGGGTTCACTAGTGTCCCCCTCTGGGTCGTCCAGGCCTCTTGGTTAAGTGAAGGGAAAGTACTCTGCTTCATTCTCCTCTGACGGCCAAGCACTGTGCTTTCCCCACCAGACCATGATGTGTGGACTAGTGAGGCCTAGTGGTCATGTGACTTGGAGGAGACACATGCTACCAATTACTCCTTCCTGTTGATGTTCTAGAGAGGGAACCAAAGATACTGACCCAGCATTAGGACACTCAGGGAATTCGGATGGGGAGAAAAAAAGGGGAGAAAAATTAAAAAACGAACCCACTGTCACCTAATAAGAATCCAAGAAGCACCTTTTGATGTTGTTCTTTTGTCTTGTATTGCTCACCACAGGGAGACCCTGGCATTAATGGACATCCAGGGATGGAAGGCCTGGGGGTAATGAAGCATCCACATGCTCGACTGGAGCTGCTTACACCTTTTAGCATG
>OMLC01055155.1:0-28424 GCA_900302585.1 Regalecus glesne
CCAACCCCATCACCCTCATGTCATTCTCAACCACATCATAGATCTCTTAAATATGTAAATGGCAAAGGTTTACCTGGCTTTGAAGCTCTTCCAGTTGTAGTATATGCTCTGCATCCCTTCCACTGTCTGATTGACTCTCTGGCTCAGTCTTCTGAGACTTTATGAGCTCAATCTCCATGCCGAGAAGTCTAATCTGCTCCTGAGCTTTCCGTAGCTCCTCTTGGTTCTCAATCATCTGAAAAAGATTACAGCAGAAACTATCAAAACTTCATCCACACTACCACTTAAATCACCTCCATGCCTCCACAAGTATGTCATCTGGGGCAACCACTTTCCACTCTCCATCCTCTTCATTGCTGTCCTCACTTCCTCCTTGCTAATCCACCACACTTCTTAATTTACCATCGCAACATCATCCAAATTTCTCTCTTTCTCTCTCTCTCTCTCTCTCATTTTCTTCATTAATAGTAATAATAATTATAATAATAATGATTCCTTTATCAGTCCCGCAAGGGGAAATTTGGATTTCTCTGTATTTTTGACCCAACCTATTGTATAGGAGCAGTGAGCTGCCAACATATGGCGCTCGGGGAGCAGTTAGGGGTTCAGTGTCTTCCTCAAGAACACTTCGACATGCTGTATGCAGGACCGGAGATCGATCCTGCAACCTACCGATTGCCAGGCGACTTCTCTACCCACTAAGCTATGTTGCCCCAATCAGCTCCTCAAAGTAATCCTTCCACATTCTCTACACATTCTCAAATCCAGCCACCAAGGATGCATAAACCAGTCCATTCTTAGTGCTGTGTTCCAAGCCCAGATAAATGGAAAGGGTTGCATCAGGAAGGCCATCAGTCATCAAACCTTTGCCAAATCAAAATACCTGGAATATAAATCAGGTCACGTAGATTAGCTTTGAATTTTTTTTTCTCATTAAACTTTGCATCCAGATGAACTGATTGAGCTTTCTGTGATAAATGACCAGCACATAAAATATCTTGAGCTGCAGAAATGTGAGGCTTCATCCAAAACTAGTGTAGCGTGTGTGAATGCATGTGGTCTCCCTTTTAAAACTGAGACCTCACCATGTCTACGTTGTCCTGAAGGTCACTCTTGAGCTTGCTTCTCTCTTCCGTAATCTTCTCCAGCTGTTCTTCTAGCTGATGAATCTGGGAGCCAATTCATAATTATAATAATATATGAATATTAGTTGGTCATTTTTCCTTAACCAGGAACTTGGAATAAAACATGCATTTGTAATTAGTAAATCCACAATAATAAATGCACAGAACACCACAATGAATCCTATGGATCATTGAAAAATATGATAAGTATTACAAATTAATAACAGTGCAGGGTCCATATGATGCAATAGGAAGGTAATCAAAACAAACATTGGAATATTCAGTCTGTGCTTAGCTCAGGTAGTCTCATTTTCCCTCACCAAGAGAGCATTGAGGAAATCTAAATACTAAATAGTGAATGATCCTCATATTTTCCAGACTGGAGATTTTTCACGTGTCTTCAAGACAATCAAATGGATCATTTGTATTCCTAAAATCAACTATGAGTTACACCTAGCTTAATGCCAGCCCTCCAGTTTGAACCACTAAGTCTAAAACCAACCTTTTGTTCTGAAAGAGCTTCCATCTCTTGATGTTGCTTTTCTAGATCAGAGTTTCTTTGCTTATGACCTTGAAGCTCCTCTTCAAGGAACAGCAGGTGGCCCTTTGTCTCATCAGACTGAAAGAAAAAGGAAAAGTCAATGCTTTGCAGGTAACGAGAAGTAGATTCTTTCTCCACTGACCGGATCAACCAGACTTCTCCTTCCAGTGACTAGTGCTCAACTTTCTACTGACCATCAACATAAGGAATACGTGGGTATGTGAAGACCTCACAGACGGTAAGTATAAGAAGTTCATAAATAAATAAATAAATAAATACCTTTTGGTCAAACTCAGTCTGCTTCTCTTGGTTTAATCTTTCTAGGTCACATTTGATTTGCTGTTCCTTTTGGAGTTGTACTTTAAGTGAATCCAACTGGTCTTGGGTCTGTGCAAGCTAAAGGAGCAGAAACACAATGTTCTTTAAACATGCTAAAACTTTCTGTACCATGTATATATTTTCATGGATTATTAAGCCTTGGTTAGACTGCCAGTCCAAATCCATTATTTTTGTAAATCCAGATTGATTGTAAAAACTGGATTTTATTTTAAACACACACACACACACAAACACACGGGCTAACCAGATCCAAACACCATTTAAAGACTGGTTGAAATAGGATTCCAACAGATGCATCTCAGTCAGGACGCTCTGGCAATCCAAATTGTGTTTCAAATTGTCTTGTGTCACTGGCAATGTGACATGAAAGGAAAAAAATCAAATCTAGAATGACAGAAGCAGTGCTTGCAATGACTGCAACACAGAGCATTGCAATCGATGCCAGCCTTCTGCATTGTCGAGTCAGCCTGATGCAATAGTTCTATTCCACAACTTGACAGCAAAATTGTCTGGAGGAGAGATGATGGATCTCCATTTCTCATTCCTTCCTGTTGGCAAAACACATCACCAGCAACCCATGCAGAGAGGTTGGTGATGTCTGAGATCACTTTCAAATAAGTGTAGATAGTCCATCCTAAAGATCTGATTTGAGAATCAAATTCAATTGGCCTGGAGCCTGACTAAGCTCTTACATTCCAAATATCTAGCTAAACATCAGGGAGTTATCAACAATATGCCTCCAACACCAGCAGCAAGGTAACCACACATTCTTCATTTGTGTAATTGACTCAATGTGCATCTAGCTTTTTGCATTACATAAAAGAAAACATCTATCACTCCATTTTCCTTATCTAGTCATAATTTGCACATTATAGCTCATTTAAGGACAATGCAAGATTTTCCTTCCTTTTCCAATTTAAAACTTTATATTCTTGCCAATTTGTCTTTGTGTCCACTCTCCCACCCAGATAAAGCACCAAAATCATGTGCAACTCTATTCTGTCCATTAACGGATCTTGAATCCTGACTTAAGACCAAAGTTAGTCAGAAACAATCCCTCACCATCTCGGTTTTAAGCTGCAGATTGATCTCCACTTGGGTCTTCTCCTCAGTGACTTTCTGTAGAGTGGCATTCAACTGCTCCAGCTGAGAGGGAGAGAGGATTATGTTTTATATTTGAAATCTTAGTGTAAAATAAAAGATATTAAAGGGCTAATAATCAAACAGGGCTTTTCCTTCCTTACTTGTTGCTGAAGCACCAATGCCTGCTCTTCATGTTCTTTCAGTATTGAGTTAAGCATATGAGGCTGGTTCACATTTGCCTGAGCCTGTGCAACCTGTACAAACAAACATTTTTGAAAATACTCATTTGTTTACTGGTTGGAGATTTGATATTTAATTGGTGGAATTTGTTAGGGTTAGATAAGAGAAATTGGCCATAAATGTGATGCATTTCACTAAAATAAAGCTATTTAACACACCATTTCCATCTTCTCCTCAACCTCCATTCTAAGCTGGTTCCTCTCCTGCCTTAGTCCCTCCAGGAGCTCCTGGAACTGGTCTCTCTCCTTGGTGAGATCTGTCACTTTAGAGACCAGCTTCTCCATGTCCTCCATTGAACACAGAGCACTGAACGTCTTTGTAGACAGCAGGCCGTCTCTCTCGGACAGCAGGCCGTCTCTCTCGGACAGCAGGCCGTCTCTCTCGGACAGCAGGCCGTCTCTCTCGGAGAGCAGGCCGTCTCTCTCAGACAGCAGGCCGTCTCTCTCGGAGAGCAGGCCGTCTCTCTCAGACAGCAGGCCGTCTCTCTCGGACAGCAGGCCGTCTCTCTCGGACAGCAGGCCGTCTCTCTCGGAGAGCAGGCCGTCTCTCTCGGAGAGCAGGCCGTCTCTCTCGGAGAGCACAGTCTGTATCTCCTCACTCAGAGTCTCCACCTGTCAGTAAATGGGAGCTTCACATTAGAGATTAACTCAAACAAATACAAGATGATCCTTTTCAGCATTTCAGAACAATTTGAGGAATAAATATTGTATCAAAAACTCAACCAGAGAAATTCCCTTTTGGTCAACCAACATGCGTGGCACCCCAAGAGGAGATGCAATTAATTATACTGATCCAGCCTCCAGTTGAGGGATAGCCTTGACAGGCATTGGGCTACATTAGCATCCTTGATCAAGTCTGGGACCAAATACCATTTAAATGACATTGTTGAAACATCTTACATTGTTTTTAAGCTCCTCTAGTTGAAGTAATGATGCATCGTTGTCTAGACCATCTGGTTTGGTCATTTGGGCAATCTCTAGGTGTTTTATCCTCTCCTTCTGCTCATTGTTCTTCTCCAAGGTTGTCCTGAGCTCCTCTTGGATCTCGATCATCTCATTAAATAAAGCATGAGCATATTAGAGGTCTATGTATGAAGCATGCATGTGCTACAGGAAAAGCCTGCATACGCTTTTTCATTTGGACTTGTTTTAGTCAGCAAATAAACTTACCATCTCCACATTTTCCTGAAGATCCATCTTGAGCTGGTCTCTCTCCTCGGTGAGAGACGCCATTGTAGATAACACCTCTTCTGCCTCCCGTGTAGAGCTTTGAGTGCCAGACATCTTTTCAGAGAGAACGTCTCTCTCGGCTCGAACACCGTCAAGTTCCTCAGTCAGCTATAAAATTAATGTCGTTTTAAAGATGAGAATGCATGATGTCTTGAATGAAGTACATCGTGAAGATATGTAGAATAGGGGATGACTTAATTGTTGACTCGAGCAAATAGAATAGGCAGCTTTAGGACAGTGAGCTATTCGCACCAATTGTGAATAGCTCCCCACTAATCCATCAAACGGTGCAACTACTAAACATTTTCCAAGTTAAAAAGGAGAATACGTGTGGCACAAAAGTTCAGTATACCCTACCATGGAATTGAAGCTTTTCAAGAGTAACCTGTGGCTCACTGATGGTTATTTTGTCAATGAAATATGACTGTCTTATCATAATAAATCCCAACAAGAGTGCTGCAGCAGGGACATCATGCACTGGCTGGTATGTTGGTGCCGATCAGATTGCGGTGGATGCCCCATAACACAGTGACTATAACATATCAGGTTTATTTTTTTAAGATACACCAATAGATCAGTCAGTGACCGAGATCAACCAATTTTCAGCTACATCAGCCATGACCGTTGACATGGTAGTCAGTCTCAGATATCAATCTAGTTCTCTGCTGGTCAAACTTACACACATGGCCCACACGATGATTCATGTCGTGCACAAAAAGGTAAAATCTCAGACAAACTTTCTACAGACAGCTGCAGACTTGCACTGATTGCGGACGGATAAAGTGAGATATAACCCCATCTATGTTAAGTTGGATTTTTTTTGCACAAAAAAGCTCTGTCCAGTAACCTGGAGCACTTAATTTTGAGGTTTGTTAGGTGCAGTTTTGGAGACAAGTTTTTTGACAGTTGAGGTTTCATTATGGAAATTTCCATTTAATAAAACTTGCATACTTTTTGTGCATGTGGTCAATAAAAGTTATTAGACAGAAAATATCAGAATTGGCAGGTAGGTAAAGAATAAAAAATAAAAATCAGAATTAGCCAAGGAAAACGCAATCAGTGCATCTCTAACCAAGCAGGAGCTGTAAATACAGAATAAAATCGCCGTACAGTATAAAAGGAAACCAACCACTGCATACACAAGTTTCAATAAAGTTTCAATGACATTTCAAAGATGTTTTTATTAACCTGTCATACACCTGAGACCAGTTCTTCAAAAAAAAAATCTAACTTGAGAGTAGCAATTACTTAGTAACCTACCGTCTTGACCCTCTCCTGCAGGTCCATCCTGAGCTGGTCTCTCTCCTGGGTGAGCGATGTCAATGTGGAGACCAACTCCTCCACCTCCACCGTTGAGGAATGAGGGCTTGAGGTCTTCTCAGAGAGGAGAACGTCTCTCTCGGCTCGGACATTCTCAAGGTCCTCAGTCAGCTGGGTCACCTAGAAAAACAACTGGATGTTAAAGGGTGTTTGATTTGCTTCTTTTTTTCATATACACAAGATCCATTTTTACATTTAACTATTAAGCCCCACATTGTGGAGGTGGTCACAGACTCGAACAGACTATGGGTGATTATGGCTAGATCCCATTCCTGACACCTCACAGTGGGTTTGAACCCGCAGCATCTAGTTCATCAGTTCCCAAAATGTACAAGCTCCAGTCCTGCAAAATTCATTTTTATATAATGAATTACCGAAAGTCCCGGCTTTTCAGCTTTTGAGAAGATCTCTCTTGACAGTTTGACTGAGCTTGTGTTGGTTTCTAAACCAAATTCCTGCCTACTAAATCCTTTACCCACACAACTTTTTAAAGACCTGTGGCCTTTCCTGGGACCTACAATGCTAGAATTTGTTAATTATCACTTACTACTGGCACTGTTCCCAGCAGTTTTAAGACAGCAGTGGTCAAACCTTTACTTAAGAAACCACACCTTGATCCAGAGTCTCTTAAAAGCTATCGCCAAGTCTCTAATCTCCAATTATTTTCCAAAGTATTGGAGAGAGTTGAGTATTAACAATTTTTGGCCCACATAAAAGAAAACTACCTTCGATAAAAATGACCCTCTATTAGCTATGGACTCTGATTGCACCTCTGTGCTTCTTCAACTGGAACTCAGTGCAGCCTTTGACACTATTATTCATGGTATATTAATTGATAACAAAATGAGGTGAATCAGCCACAGACCTTTTGTGTAATTGGAGGACACTGCCTCATTATATTTATCTAGCTTATTTATCTACTGTTCAGATCTCTATCATTGATCTGTTTTTTAAAAAATCTTGTGTTCCTACTGCTGCTCATTTCCGATTGATCAAACTTAACTGTATGGCTACAATACCAATCAAGTGTCTCAATTTCAATCAATCTCCCAAGAGTTGCAAAAACATATAATCATGCAAATATCAATCATCTGTCACACCTGCTCTTGAATTTCTTTGCCAATCTCCTCCTCCATACTTCTAGACTGTTCACTGTCAGCCAGTTTCTCCTCCAAATCTCTCATCAGCTGCTGTGTCTCACTCAGTTTTTCCTCAAGTGAGGTTCTTTGCTGTTCACTCTCAACAAGCTGAAATGAAAGAGTGATAAAAGGACTATCAAAAAGGATAGCTTTAAACTTCTTCCACCAGCATTACCCACATCTACCAGGTATCCTTTACCCAAAAAGAAAAGCTACTTTATTTGTTCATTGTATTCTTACAATGAAATGTGTCATTTGCATTTAACTCATCCTGTTGCATGGGGGGGCAGCTGCAGCACCCGGGGAGCGATTAGGGGGTTCCGTGTCTTGCTTAAGGACACTTAAACAGGCTTTCGGAAGGAGCTGGGGATTGAACTAGTGACCTTCCTTTTACTAGATGACCCGCTCTACCCGATGGCGCCCTGCTACACTTAATTTCAACATTCTATGTGCATTTGTTTTTATATATGAAAAAAAAATGTTGGCAATACCAATCAACACTGAATGAGGCTGGACATCCATATGAAATGAGGAGAGACATTGGAGTTAAATTTAAAAGGGGTAGAAAAGCTGCAACATTCTAATGATGAAGAACATTCAAGTGTTGCATCTCCCATCTATAAAACTTAAGATGAGCCCCAATATCAAATCCCAGCGGATTAGGGTTGAAAATTAATAATCGATGATTCGTCGTTTCAAATTCATTCGAATAAAAATCTAAGCCTAATGAAAAATCACTAGAGCTGCCGTTTCTTCAAGTAGAAAGGAGCCAGCTGAGGTGATTCGGCCATCTAATAAGGATGCCACCTGGTTGCCTCCAAAATGAGGTTTTCAAGGCACGTCCAGCTGGGGGGAGGCCACGGGGTAGACTAAGGACCAAGTGGAGGGCTTATATCTCCACACTGGCTTGAGAATGCCTTGAGATCCCCCAGTCTGAGCTAGTTGATGTTGCATTGGAAAGGAAAACTTGGAGTTCCCGGCTGAAATCTGCTACCTCTGTGACCCGACACCGGAAAAGCGGTTGACGATGGACGGATGGATGGATAGCTTTACGTTAAGTAGCGTACGCCAAGTTAAAACTCAATTAGGCTTCCGCCAGTGCAGAGAACCACAACGTTTAAAATGATGGATGCAAGTAAATAGACTGTTTATTTCTTTTTAAAATTATTTTTCAATGTTATTATTATTCCTTCATTTTTCAAAGATCTATGATAGCCTATTTTTTTCCAAGTGGTCAGTAGGCCTACAGACTAAAGGAATGATATGTTGCAATCGCTACCTGTTGAAATCCATTGGATGGTATAATGCACTATGAAAACTTAACTTGGTTACTAAATGGAGTATTTCCCTAATAAAGCTATTTTTGAGAAATATCAGTCCTGTTGTGTGCGTGTTTGACCTTAATGCCTGTGGGGGTGATGGGTAGGGGGAAAACCATGTAGATAGCCTATGGCTCTGAGCGAGCGGGCGGGGGGGGTTATCACCACATGCTTTCGCAAATAATCGATAAATTGTTCAATAACATTATGAATAATTGTCTTAATGTATGCTCAATAATCCAGGTATGGAAATGACAAAAAGAGGTGTATCGATTCAACTGATCCAGTTGAACGGATTCACCTCTTTTTGTGATGAATAATTGAACATGAAAACTCCTGTAAAGTCCCATCCCTACAGCAGATATTTTCATTTTCCCTCCCATCTGCCTTCCCACAGTCTTAACTTAAATTAAACAACCAACAAAGACAAAATAAAAAACACAAAGTCTATTCACTATATAGCTTACTCTCAGACAGGTCTCCTCCGAGTCTGACCGGAGTATATCCAGCAGCTCGGTGGTGTCGGAGCACCTCTGGATCAGCTCCTGTTCCTTCAGCTCCACATTGTGCAGGTCTCCTCGCAGTTTGAGGATCTCCTCCTGGGAGCTTTGTAGGAGGTCTCTAAGCTGCTGGCTCTCTTCCTGGTTTCGGCTCTGGTCGGAGAGCAGGCCATCTCTCTGGGTCTGAACGATGCCCAGCTCTGCAGTCAGCTCATCCATCTGGGACAGCCAAAGGGGAGATTTGGTGATCCTAATACCTTCACTCTATGTCAACACTTTCAAGTGGTTCATGATACATTAAAGGGGGAGGGGAGAACCCACACAATGGATCCATGCCTGTTGTAATTCCCTGAGCAAATATCTATTATGCAAACAGACTAAACTCAAGAGTGATGCTACTTGTATGTTGCTTTTACACAGTGCATGCCAGTAAGCACTGTTATTCTAGTTTCAGCACATTGGACCTGAATGCAACGCTGTGAATCAACTGTATGCTTTTCAGACAGATCTGTCTTTGGAAATAGCTCTTAATGAGAGGGAGCCCAAACCAGGGTTCTTTAAATCAATGGGTTCGAGTTAAGTCAGTATTGGCTCAATGAGGAAAATGGATGTGTAGTGCATCCTGCTGCTTTTAAGACACAATAGCTATTTATTTCACTTGGAGTGATCTATGTGGGTGCTGTGAAGGACATATCACTTCCTCGAGGAGTTTTAAATATAAACGCTAGTCAGGCATTGCGGGTTTGTATCCCACCACAGGACACAGTAAAAGTTAAGTATTCACTGTAAAGCGCTTTGAGTGGTCACTAGACTAGAAAAGCACTATATTAGAACAAATCCATTTACCATGTGATTCAATCTGGTGTAACATAGATTGTTAGAAAACAGAGCTCACCTGCTTCATCAAGTGGGTCACCTTGTCTGGGAGTTCTCTGAGTGGAATCAATTCCTTAAGCTGGGCCTGAAGGTCTCCCACTGTATCATGAGAGTCTGAGAGCTCTTTGTTCAGGTTGGCCACTGTTTTCTCAAGTTCCATGCTGTCTATGAGGTCTATAATTTAAAAAAAGAAAAAAGGTTTACATCTGTGAGACTTGATAAGTCAGTTATTACAATTTGTCAAATTAATCCAGTTCAGATTTGGCTATAGCCAGGGAGAGCCCCAAAACAAATTGTGAGTCAATGAAGGGGCTTACAAATAAATAAGAGCCAATTTAGAAACTCTGATTCTCCAATCAGTTACCAAGCACGTCTTAACTGTGGAAGAGAACCCACACTAAGATGGATATAAACGCCACACAGATGGAGTTGGGTCGGCGCTATGGCCCTTCTTGCTGTAAGGTAATAGTGCTCAACACTATCCGACCAATCACCAACACATATGCTGCCCAAAAAAATATTCAACACCTCCGTTTCATCCACTTTTACAAACGCATTAAGAATCTGCCTGACTGTAAAATTCATTTTAGAGAACAAATTGATTTAATTCTGTTCTGCTTAATACCCACTTTTCGGTACTTTGCCATCCAGTAGAGTTGTAAGCTTTGTGTTCTCGTTGAAGACAACGTTCAGCTCTTTCTGAAGGTCTGACTGCATTTTTCTGTTGCGTGACTTCTCCACTTCGAGTTCACTTCGCAGGCTATTCAACTCAGACTCCATCTTCTCACTGCTGGCAGTGAGGGCATCCTGGAAAGAGAACCAAGTTGAGAAGGGTTAGGAGAAGAAAGAAATGTGAAAATGTTGTCGAACTCCTGGTAGCTGATTTTTTTTACACTGAATAGATTAAATAGTTATGCCATTTCTGTGTAAACAAACTAATCACTTTTATAGGGACAGTGCATATTAATAAACACTTAGAATCTAAATACTTCAGATGAAGCCATCATGCTAATTTTCATCTGTCGTCACAAGGAGTTAGAGGTTCATTGTCTTGCTCAAGGACACACTTTCTGAGTTAACCGAGGATAGAACAACCTATCTTCCAACTACTAGACAACTAGCCTATAAAGAGTGAATGTATAACGTTAAAAACTAACTAAATCCAGACTGTTCTTGTGAAAGATCTCCACTGGAGGAGCTGAGAACAATCATAGGAGGGGGTTTGATGATAAATAAAATAAAAAACATAAAATCTACCGTCATCAAGATTATACCAAACAACATTATCTTTACTTCAGTTTTGCTTTTGTTTGTCTGTGTGCGTGTTTGAAACTTACATCCCTCTCCTTGAGGGCAATGTTTTGGCTGCGTAGGTGAGCCCACTCTTTCTTGGTTTCTCGACTGAGTCCCTCTGCATCATCGAGGGACCGGCGGAGCTGTGTCACCTGCTGCACCAAGTCCTTATTGTTCTGGAAGAAAGCATCAGATTATGTTAGCTGTGGTCACTACCCAAACATTTATTTCTTTCCCTTTCCGGTTTAATTGCATTGGGATGATAAATCACTAAATTTGTTCATCTTGTCCATACTGTCCAGGTTACTTGCTAGCTGTGGATGAAGTAAAAGTAAAAAGTACATTGTGGAGACATAAAAACTAGTTTTCATAATAAATGGTTTTATATCAGGTCGTAACTTTATCAACACATGGTGAACTCAGTGTTTTAATACTCAAAGAGGGAATATTACAAGGTCATAACCATGATTTATGTGTTAAATAGGCAATGTGGACTACAATGGATGAATTGGGAGATATAAGAGATACACCATTAACATACCATACTCTGAAGCTCCTCTGCCCACTCCGACTTCTTCTTCAGTTCCTCTGACAGAGCTTCTAATTTGGCCTTTAAAATTGGCAAGGAGAAGCAGATTAATTATTCTTGTCAGAAATGATAATGGAAAGGTACAACAGTCACAGGGATCCAACATGAACATTTGGGCTCAATAACCATGTCTTGATGCATGCTCAATAATCCAGGCCAGGGAATCACAAAAAGAAATGAATCAGTTCAATTGGATCAGAAGTTTATTGAGAAACGTTTCGTCACTCCAACAGCTGATGATGTCGCCTGTTTGAGTGACGACATGTTTCTGAATAAAAGTCTGATCCAGTTGAACCAATTCACCTCTTTTTGTGTAATCAATGACCATGTTGTGATGGTCCCATCAGACAACAGCCAACCACAAAATTCCTTCTGGCTAAGGTTGGACATGACTTCTCACAAGAAATACCACAATACAGAATGATGGTGACATAGAATGTGCATTGTTTGTCCTTTGGAACAGATCCTTAAATCAAATTAATCTTCAATACCATTTCTGTCATGTGGATGAGTCTTACATTCAGCCATCTACCAGCACACCTACTTACCTCAAACTCTTGGCATTTCAATTGAGAGGATTCCAAGGCCTCCTTCAGGGATAAAATTTCCTTCTGCAGCTCATTCTGTAAGATTATATGAATACAATGACCACTACGCCGCCAAAAAGTTGATTACAAAAGAACCAAATTGTAACACCTCCCCACCAATGCAAAATCAGTTCAAGCTCTGGGTTAGTGCTAGTGGTGGTTTGTAGTTGATTCATGAACTAAAATCAACAGAGCTAAAGACTTCACCTCATTCTCTTCTCTGCACTTCTCCTCCAGGGAGTTGAACTCATCCACCTCTCTTTTCTCTTCCAGTTCATGTGAAAGTAAAGCTTTCTCCCTTTCCAGCTTCTCTGTTTGCTCCATAAATATGCCTAGCTCCTGCTTCAAGTAGTCCCTCTCAGTGGACACCATCTCCTACAAGAGAATGTTGTAGTGCAAAACACAGGACATTTGTAAAATACATCCATTTAAACTTTAGATGTTATAGAACTATTAGACGTTCTGAAGATGTGTAGAAGTAAATATGGCTATAATGGAGGAATACCTCAAGTTTATGAATTGTTTGTCAAGCAAGTGTTTTGATGTGCATCATAAATAGTGATCATATTCAGACCGCATTTTGACATAATTTTGAATAGGAGAAAACAGAGAGAAAACCCAATTGAAAATGGATCAATCAAAACAGTTGTGGGAAAAAAAAAATCAATCAATAACCTAAATGGTGACATTTTAAAAGCTTTGGTGGGCTCAGAATCAGGGAGAGGTCTTACATAAGATCCCAGTGAAATGACTGCATTACCTTGTCAGAAACCAGGGTCTCACACAACTGGATGGTCTCACCAAATTCCCTTCTCATCTGCAGAAAGACATGGCAGGGAAGATTAATACCAGAACAGGCAAAAAAAAACTGGGTGTAAAAACAAAAAAGGTGTACATACATAGAAAAAGGTGAATGGGCGCACAAACACATGCATACACACACACACACACACACACACACACACACACCTTCTGGGCACCTCTTTCTTATAATCAAGGATTACTTATTACTGCTCTTAAACAGCGAGAGAAAGTATTCTGAAAACAAACATGACTGACCTCCTCCTGAGCCTCACTGTGCATCAAATGCTGTTCTTCCAGTTGCCTCTCAAGCTCAGCAATTCTTCTTTCCAACATCTCTGCCTTATCAGCAGCTTCTCTTTTCTGCTTGACCTCTGTTTGCAGCTGGAACTCCAGCTCTGTTACTTGCTGCGCCACTTTATCAATGGTGCCCAGTTGATACTGAGCTTCTTGTTCCTGCCTGGCCTCAAGCGAAGACTCCAGATCAGCAACGTTCTTCTCCAATATTTTCACCTTTGCCAGGGCCTCCTCTTTCTGCTGATTTTCACCTTCTAGTCGGAGCTCCAAGGCAGACACCTTCTCACACAACACGTGCATCTTTGGAGACACCAAGTCTTGGGGGCTGAAAATAAGGAGACCGGGTCACCAATGACACTCAAAAGAAAACCTGAGACGGTACTGTCAGGAGACATACAACACAATTACAAATGATTAGATTCTGGCTATAATTTTACATGGTTTGGAATCACATGACTTCCTCCAATGGTTTAAATTTTCAAAGGATTTTTATACTGTTTTAATTCATCCAGAGAAGGACATGACATCATGAACTAGCCAGATTTTGACTTCTATGAATATTCAAAGATATTTCCACAGTATCCAACCTTCTTGTATTTTATTGTCATGGCACAAGAGGCACAAAGTGACCAAACACACTGCTATTGGCTCTGTGCATGCCAGTGCTCACCTGTCTCCGAAGCTGCGAAGGGTCACATTGCTCTGGTTGATCTCGTATGGCGGCTCATCAGGAATTTCCCAGTTAGAAAAAAAGTCCTCATCATCTGACCATAAACACAAAGCAACCATTTAATTGGATATTTGATGAATAAGAAGTGGTCCATTATAATCACAAAAGGTAGAGATTCTTCCATGTACATTATGATTTCTAACATGTAAGTTATCATCAATTTATTTTTTTTGCCAATCCTGACCTTCACCAAGTTCCATTAAACAGGACGGATTAGTTTTTCTCTTGTGGGCGGCTGGTTCAGCAAAACTGCGGTCTGAATAACCAACATCACATTCTGATGGCTTGGTGAGTCTCAGCAACTTTCCTCCCCATGTTACCCTTCGTTTTGGCATCTTGAGTGCAAGAGAAGAAAAAAAACAACTCATGAACAATGGGGTTGAAACCAGCATTCTTTCTGTATGGACACAACATGCTGTAACTAACTTTTGGGATGGGAGCGAAGTTTGAGCTGGTGACCAGGAGTTTGGTGAGGTTCCTGATCCTGTCCTCCTGCTCTCTCTGGAGCTGATCCTTCTCCTGCAAGAGCTGAGAGAGATTCTCCTTCTCCGTCGCAGTGGTCTGGGTTACTGAAGAAACCTACAGCATGGGTTCAAACAATCGACAGGGTTTAATAGCCAAGGAATAATATTCAGATTTACCAAGAATTAATGCTGTACTGTTCCAAGACACCCCACGACCCAGTTTCAGAAAAGTGGTTGACGATGGATGGATGGATTGATGGGATGTTCCAAGACAACTATTCCATATTATTCCCCTATGTATCTTGAAAGTCTTCTCTGTATTTTTTTCAACTTATACTTGTCCCACATACCCGAGAAAAGAGTCTATTTCATTAGATCAGAGCTTTCTCTCTTGTGCACATTGATTTTAAGTAAATTGTCCAGTTGTCCTTGCACTGATATCTGGATAAAAGAGTATACCGATTCTATCACACAGGGAAGACCATTTACTTATATTTACATCTTTTCTTTTTATTTTAAGATTACTTTTGACATTAATTTAGAAAGTGTGTCCGGGTATACTTAAGCAAGACACTAAGCCCCTAATTGCTTCAGACTACAGATGAAAATTATCCTAGTGGCGGCATAGCTAGGGGCGGTATGCACAGTGGGTAGAGCGGTCATCTGGCAATCGAAAGGTCACAGGATCGATCCCCGGTCCTGTATATAGCATGTTGCTCACTTGATGTACGTTGCTCTGGATAAAGGCGTCTGCTAAAGCTGGTGTATCTATATTCTGAAAGTTCCATTTTACCTGTCATTAGTTCCAACATTGTGGGGGTGGATACACACTTAGATGGAGCTTAGAGAATTTAAGATGGATGCCCTTCCTGACACCCCACGGTGGGTTCAAACCCGCAACCTCTAGCTCATCATTTCCCAAAGCGCACCCTACCACTGCCCCAGCCTCATTTTTAATAAACAGTAGAAATGAAATCAAAATATGAACCTAGTCTTGAAATACACTTTTGTCCAACACGAGTCACATATTTCGTGTTCTAAACAGCCTCCAAATATATCAAATAACCTCTGTTTGTCCAGACGGGACTAAAATTATACGAGCACTTATGACTTTGCTGAAAAACTGTAGGTATTTAGAGAGAAATCACATCTGAACAGAGCTATTTATTACCTTTTCTTTTACCTGTTGTGGTGTCCAAGTGTCAAAATGAACACAAAAATTCAGTCTTTTTAAGTCTGTTTCCACATTCTAGAAACCTGAGTCAATAAGACATACAGACTAATAATGGACACGCATAAAACTTACCTCTTGAAGCCGTCGTTTGAGGTCCACTATTTCATTGCGATATCTCTTGAGAAGGGCTCCATCATCAGAAACCTCTGTAACGTGAGGGTCATTCTTCATGTTCTTTGCTGTGCTGGCAAACTGGCAGATGAAAAAAGAGCTCTTAGGGCTCCAAATTCACTGAGAACCCCTTAAAGTTTTTTTGGAACCACCGTTTCAGTATTTCTCTTGGAAATCAGGGAAATAAAATGGTGTACTATTGGCATAACATGTCATGGATGTTCAATTCACCAACCTGCAGGGTACTGAGTGTTTCGTCAAATGTGGCAAGGGTGATGGTGCAGATGATGACGGTTTTGGCATTTCCACCCAAGGAGTTCTGCAGGATGCGGGTAAGCTTACTATCTCTGAAGTTTGTGAAACCCCTTAAGTGGAAAAAAGGAAGCAAATTTATACAATTTCAAAATGCCTCCCCTCAAACAAAATAAGGTCTCACTAAAAGCTTGTCCGAGTGAAATACCATACATTATCCTTCTTTTCCTTAGTCTTACTGATGCCTAAAATGGATAAATGTATCTCTGGAGACTTATATTTAAAATATTAGAAGCACAATACTGTGAAGAATGCATCCTCTTGGAATATTAAAATTAATTGTATATAAACCAGCCATGGGGCCTCTCAATCTACCTTTGGTTCTCTTCAGACAATTTCTTGATCACTTGGCCTAGTGTGAAAAGGCTACGGTTTATATTGCAACCTTCCTTGAAACGTGTACCTGGAAAGAAAAAGCAACCAAAAATGTCATTTGAGCTGCAGCATAACCAAAACAACTCTTAAATAAGACTGATGGCAACAACTTCACATCCAATACCACATTACCACCTCTACTAAAGTGCCTCCCTCCAACTTACCCTCAGCTCCTGTTTGACTTGCTCTCTCTGATCCAGCCAGATCAACCAAATTCTGGTAGAGAAAAAATCCAGTAAAATACCAGTGAATGATTATTTGAAATGATTTTTTTTTAAATATTATTTTTTAAAATCAAGAACAAGTGCCAAATTATCCTACCAGGTGGGACACAATAATTGCCCCGTCCGCACTTTCACCAGATGCCGGGTCACTCCTTTCACGGCTTTCCAAAATCTGAGGGAGACAAGAACAGTAAATACACAGCCCCCACTTTGTCTAGATTACAAGATGGCATATTGCAGTTCTCTAACCATGCGGAAAATTGTGTGAGACCGACTACTCCGCTGGTTCATCTTGGTCTTTCCATAATGCCGGTTTTCTGAGAGGGAGGGAAGAGGAAGGAGGATGGAAAGAAAAGGGGAAAAATGGTTAAAAAAGAACACACATAATTCAAGGTGAGCAGTAAATACAAAAGGGAAGACACAGGAATGCAGTGCATCCAAGCATCATTAATTCCTGATTAATGGTTATGTTGAGATATCTTACTTTCTCCTTTTCTGATCCAGGCCAGGGCTTGTGCAGGGGATGTGACGAGTTCCTCAGTCAAGTCAGCCACATACACATTTGTCTATACAGAAGAATTGTCTGGTCACTTTCATATATGCAACAGCAACATGCATGTATCTCTCCATGTTTCTCCATCTGTACATCATGGTAATGTAAAGCTCACTTGTATTATCCCTCTCACACACACATACACACTCACTCACATCGGCAGTGCCGCGGACTTCCAGAGGCTTTCTTTTCCAGCTGTCAACAAGCAGGTCTGTCACCGTTTCATTGTAGATTTCCATGTAAGACACTCTGAGGAGGAACTCCTTCTTTGGAAACTGCAGATACAAACAGAAGCAACAAGTCAGAGTTAATGGTGATACCGAAACAAACTTCAACTGATCTCAAATCACTTAATGAGGTTCTCACATTCTTGATGGTCTGAAAGACGTCCTCCATGGCCAGCGGTATGACTCCTGGAGTGAGGTCACTCCCCATCATGGTGAAAGTTTTCCCTGATGCAGTCTGGCCATAAGCAAATATTGTGCCTGGGAATCAAGAGTGGTAGAATTTTTTTATTTCACAAGTTAAAAAGAATAATTCCTTGTTAAGAAATTGATTAATATCAGTAAAAGAAAATTGGGCATCGAATAAAAAAATAAGATGAAGTGTTAAAAGCAAAAAGTAGTTTTTTGGTGCTTTAAAAAAAAATACAAGTAGTTTTGATAGATAGACAAACAGACCTGGTGCATCTGCAATGAAAAACAAAGCATACATAACAGAAATTCTGAAAAAGAACTTCAAAAATCTACCAATCAGTAAGCTAAAAGAAAGGGGAGAAGGAATGATGAAGATATGTATGATTGACAAGTGATTGAGGAAACAAGAGCATAAACCAACCGAAACAAAGAATCACGCGTGAAAACACTTCATCACTCGTTCAATCTCACTGTGTCCAATTTCAAACACCTACCATTATAACCCTCAACGGCAGAAACTACCAAAGGCTTTGCTATTTCCTGGTACAGGTGGTTGGTTGTTTCTTCAGCACTGAACACTCGGTCTGTAAATAGAATGAACCAACAAAAATTATGAAATTCCAAACTGACAAGATATATGTTGTTTTAGGATATTGTTAATATCTTTTTCTAAACAGTAAGGAAAAGTCCGGCAAGATGGACAATATTTAAGTCATTCATACATTTTCCCCTCAGCCAAACCTTCTCATAGTACCACAAATGTCTTAATGTCTGGTACCACGTAGCCCAGTAGAACTTAAACTCCAAACACTAGTAGGGTTATGGACTTGTGCTTATATCACGCTTTTTCTAGTCTAACGACAACTCAAAGCACTTTTCAAGGTATGCCTCATGTTTCACAAGCAACATGGCGGGATATGAAACCGCAATGTCCGAGTCCAAGGCTTGTGCTCTACCGATTGAGCCGCCGGGGCAAAACCCACTTGCAACATATTGAGTTATGGGGTGAAGCTAAACTCCTAATTGGTCATTTTAACATGTTTTACAGCTTAAATTTTCCCATTTCCTGGCTTTAGAGATAGATAAGTCTTGAATGGAAGGCAGCCTGTTGCCATTGACTTTCTCCGCAGAACTAACAGTCAGTGTGTGTGTGTTTGTGCGTGCGGGTGTGTGGCAGGGGCTGTGCTAGCAGGCGGTGCATTTGTTGTGTGTTGTGGATGGGAACAAGTGCTCATCAAACCTGGAGAAAAACCCATTTAATGGTCAGCCAGTTGATGGCCAGCTCCAGTGTGGGGGATGGTCTCCTGTAGTTGGCAATGTCTTTCAGACTTCTCCAGACTGATGCTGGGTCAAGTCAATTTTATTTGTATAGTCCATCATCACAAATTATAAATGTGCCTCATTAGGCTTTGCAATAAACAATACCCCATCCTTAGATCCTCACATCAGATATGAAATGGGGTCGGATGAGGGTTGTTGGCAGAAAACCTGTTTTTAAACTTAGAGCACTTTTAGCCCCTCTGATTAATCATTTCATAGATGCCTTTGGCATGCCGTCAAAAGCACCTCATCATGCCAAGACTTTTTCCATTATGGTCTAGGGAAGTGTGTCAGACTCACATCCATTTGAGATGAGAATAAATTGCTGTCTATATCAATAAGATTGAGTTTTTACATGTGTGGTTATTACTGGCTATATATGTTGTAAAACATACCAAATGTAAAGTTCTTTGTTGAATTTCCATCTTCATTTTGTTGAATTGATTTCTTTTCAGCTTTCCAATACACCTGGACAGGCTGGGCACTTTCCGCTGCAGTAGTTTCCTCTCTGTGAAGAGGAGGAGCATTAATTCAAAACATTAAAATGATAAATGAACTAAATCTTTTACAGCACTTTTCCTGTCTAGTAACCACTCAAAGCACTTACATCATGCGGCTCACATTTATCGAGCACAGGGGATTAAGGCCGGTTGGCCTTTCCTCACTCCCTGCAGTGGAATCAAACCCGCTGTATCCAACTTGGATGTATGTGTTCTACCACTGAGCCACTACAGCCCCAAAAAGGAGCGTGTATATTGTAACATGTCTGAATTTAAGTTTTTATATCACAGAAGCTGTAGTCTAAGTCTAGAAATCAAAATAAATAATACACGAGTTATAAAATTCTCTTGACTCAGTCATTAAGAGACAGATGTTGGTGTTGCCCAGTGAGTGCTCTTCCGACAGTTCATTGTCAGAGCTTGAAAGTAGAGTGTAACTTCACCTTGCCAGCAAGAGGATCCTGTGTTGGAATAAAGCTCATCTGTGGGGAGACTGACCCCATTTTTAACAGGGTTTCCTGGTATTCCACCTTCTTCTAACAGTTCAAAAGCATGTTGTGGAACTGGAGTCTCTAAATTGCCAATAGCTATGAGTGGTGAGAGACTTTGTGCAGTCCCTCTAATGTACTGTATAGACATCAAAGGTTCCACTGTCTCCCTGACTTCCACCCAGTGCATGCTTGAATAGGCTCCAGCCTCCAGCCACCCCGAACCCAGTGCTGTTTATAATGTGCCATTATTTGGATTATTGAGTATGCATAAAGACCAAAACAGGCACCTGACTAAGAAAATTCACGTGAATGCCCCATGATATACACAGAAACACTGTAGACCAAACTAAATGTTTGGTTGATGGTAATAAACCATCAATTCATCTATATTTTTGCTTGCATGTTATTTGCAAGGTAACCCATATGGCATTAGGTTTTAACGATTAGTTGTTGTCCATGTAATGAACTAAATTAGTTAGAAAAGTTCTCTACTCACATTTAACCTGTTAACAAGTCAGGTAAGAAGCTTCACTATATTTATTATTGTACACACATACACAACAAAAGGTGTTCTCTACATTTAACCCATCCTATTGTATAAGACCAGTGAGAACCGAGGACCAACTATCCTATCGCTCAAGGGCACAGGCAAGATAATTAACCCTAACATGCATTTCTTTTTGGTATTTTCCACCTTTTTATTTGATAGTAAAGGAGAGAGAGAGAGAAAGAAAGAAAGGGTAGAGGAGAGAGAGAGGGGATGTCATGCAGTCTAGAGCCTGGTTCGGATTTGAAACTTATGCGGTACAATCTCAACCAGGTGAGCCACCGGGAAGACCCAACATTTATGTCTTTTTGATGGTGGGTGGGGGAAACTGCTGCACCCGTAACAAACCCACCCAGAAACCGGGAGAACATACGACTCCACAGAGAAAGGACTTGGGACGGGATTCAAACCCGAGACCTTCTTGCTGTGAGGTAGCCTTGCTAACCACTGGACAGGGGGAAAACTTGCCAACTCCACACAGCATGGACCTATGACTGGATTTTAATCCAGGACCTTCTTGATGTGATGTAACACTGCTAACTACCACTGTGTTTTAGCTTAATTGTAGCAGTTCTAGGGAATAAAGTGGTGCAGTGAATATCTTCCTAGCTTGAATCCATCTTGTTTCCACATCAGTACTTCTACGACTCAGGAAATTGGACCCTCCGAAGCTATACATGTAGCGAATGCACTACAGTGTTAACAGCAAAAAAATGAGACAGTACAGTTAAAACAATTGTCTCGAATATATTTTAGGGGGTGTTCTACATAAACAACACAACCGGCTCATGGTTTATTCCATACCTTAGTTAACGGCTGGCCGGCTTAACACGTCTGACCGACATGACCACAGCGTTGTTAAAACTTTTTTAAACGCCCTTTTCGACCAAAGCTCACCGTTCAATGAGTGGACGGACCCGGACGCAGACCTTGACAGAAGACTCCTCCGCCATTCTCACTTTGGCTCCTTCAGGCAAAGAACATTCGAAAAGAGAATCTAAAGTCAAATAGTCATGTCAAGACTTACAGGCTACAAAGACGCACTTGGTACTGTTTTCAAATACGCCAGGCTGCGCGCTGATTGGTCAAAGATATTTTTAAAACACTGCGTTCCGTACCAAGCTGCATTCTGATTGGTTGACATCCGTAGGTAGACAGTTCCATTATAAAGAGAAATTTTTAAATCACATAGTGGTTATGCTGGGATAGTTTTTTTCATTCTTGTATTTAGATTATATAAATATACCTTCAAATTGAATATTGGAAGTATTCACAAAACTAGTGATGCTTTAGTTTATTACTACAATGAATTGCACCAAACTGGTGTTACGATGGTTGCACTCTGCCTACCGTCAGAAAGACTGCGACTGACGTCATTTTCACGCGTCCCGTGTTATAGGACCCACATGACAACTGTCTCACAACGCTTCTTTGAGAAGTGTTATGATCACAAACTAAGCCATATTCAGTTTGAGCTATGGCAGTATTTCCTTCAGTCGTACCCGTACAGGACATTTGAATTTAGAAAATCTTCCTCAGGACGTTTCTTCTTAACTTAAGCTACAATGTTTGTTATAAACAGGTATGTTTCATTTACTACTCCAATTCAAATGTCTTTGTTTCGAAAATATGTCAGCAAAAATTCTCTACGAAGACCACAAGTATAAATTCGAATTAAGAGTGTTTCGATTTTATTGACTGCATATTAATGATGATAACACAATTGGCCACTCCAGCATATTTAATGAGGGCTAAATAACAAATCGTCATGTACCTAAATAAGTAGGGGTTCCTGGTCATAGAGGTGGCTAATCACTTGTGCGCACAGTTACAGTTCTACTTGCTTCATAGTTAAATTGGAAGCTCTTGTGTCCTAAAGAAGGGGATCACTGTTTCATTGAAAAATTACATGCAGTTAAGTTATTGTTACTCACTGTTCCTGTATATCCTGATTATAGCAATTGTAAAGGAGGAAATTAATCAATGGATACTGTCTGCTTCAACAAGACAATTGAGACGGTGATTCTAAAATGACCAGTCTGTTACATCACTAACATATTCACGTTTAGAGAACGTCCCCATGTCATCTATTTATTAGAATTGTCTTTTTGCAAATACAATAACATGATGGCGTTCATGCTTTTTCACAGATACCTTGGAGAGGATGGCGAGGAGAGTGTGTCACATAAAGAGTCTCGGTCCAAAGTTTTATTGACGAGGTTACTGCAGAAAGTAAAAGAAAGGGAGACACAGAGATTGGTAAACCCCACAGAACAGCCTCCTGAGGGCCGGACAGATTCTCAGGAAACCAAGAAGAAAAGAAAACATGAAGAGGACGGTAATCAAGAGCGCAGAAAACATTCAAAGAAGAGGAAAGAAGAGTTACCTCAGACCGTGTCCTCACTTGTTTCCAAAACTGTTGACCAAGAGGAGTTAGTTGGAAAGAAAAAGAAGAAGAATGGTGAAATAAAGGATCAGAAGAAGAATGATCAGTCAGGTTTGTTGGCTTATTATTGTGTACTTGTGATTATTTCATCAATGTCATTCCAGTGAGAGTCATTAGATATTCTGATGGCTAAGGAAATATAAATCAAGGTTGGCAATTGATTGACGATCAGGTCTTACAGAAGGTCCTAAACCCAAGAGCAAAAGGACCAAAATGTGACCTGATCAGCTGAGTATGTTAATGTTGAGCATAGTACTGTGATCTTAGCAGGTATCTGGTAAGTGTTCTGGTTGCTGCAACGCGTTTGGGGAAACATTGTTGAGAAAGAGATTCATGCTGATTGAACGTACTCAACAGAGGCATGGCACAACACTATCTAACCATGGACTTGGAACATATACTTGCATGAGAGCAAGCAATGCACCCAAATATTGTTCACCAATAGAATATTTACAGCAAAAGTAAATCATTAGTTTTAGATAACAATAAAAAACACCAAGTATGCCTTTTATTATTGAATTTGTCTTCAATCCTCAGTTTTGACATTTTAATGACTTGATCTAAAGTTCTTCAAGACACTCCTGTAAAGGATGAACATGGAGAGACTGAAGAAGAAAGAAATGAAGAAGAAGGCCAGAGCGATCACACAAAAAAGAATGCAGAACAAGATGAGGAGGATGGGAAGATGGCTACCCAGACCAGCTTCAAAATACTTGGAGGAATCGAGAACAAACCTATTCAAAAGGTTAGAGTGACCTGCCTTGAATTTACATCCTATAATTTCCTCAAAGTTTTGAATCCAAGCAACATTAAATATCCCTGTGATATTGTATGAAAAGGCCGAAGTGGTATTTACTGTGTCTGTGCATTCTTCTGTCGACAGGTTCACAGAGTCTTGCCCCAGTGGCTTGCTCAGCCTGACTTGATACACAGAGACATCAAAAACAATCTGGTTCCCATCTCTGAAGTTCAGGGGATTTCTGCTAACCTCATTAAGAAGCTAGAAAGTCATGGAATCCAACACTTCTTCCCAGGTGAGGATGAGGACACATTGAGTTCCTTTTTCATCCTTGTCATTATTAATATCACTGTTAAATGTTGTAAGGATAATGGCTGCATGTCTTTTTGGCCACACAAACTATCACAAGCTCACACTGCATCTTTGACTCAGTGGTAGTTGACACTGATCTAATTTTAATCTACTGTTTTTTGACAAAAGACATGACCATGTTTAGTCAGGCTGTACAATTAAAACCTACTCAAAAATAGACCGTTTCAGTTTAAGTCTCTCAATAAGACTCCACGCACCGTTTTCTGAGGCTGTACTAAGTATGTTGTGACTATATTGTGCAGTTCAAGTGGAGGTTATCCCGGCCATTTTGGACTCGGTTCGCCAGGGGTTGTTGATTGGACGAGGTGGTTACAAGCCCAGGGATTTATGTGTGTCGGCACCAACAGGGAGTGGGAAAACTCTTGCATTTGCCATACCTGTCATACAGGTAAGCTCTGCAAAGCAGGAGGAATGAAGCTACCTCCACACTAGAATTGACATGTCATCCTACGTGTCCTGTTCTTAGCCAGTGTTTGAAATCAGGAGCATCTTTCTCCCGCACAATATCAACTAGAGATCCAAGGATGTCGAATGCGATGTTAGTGAAAGTGGAATCGGCCTCAGTTTCTTTCACTAAATGCTGTGCCCACATGAACTAATTCAACTTTTTGTGATCTTCTTTTATTGGTAATGTCTTTCAAATCTCTCCAGACTGATAGTCGGTCGTTGGTAGAAAACCTGCTTTTCAGAGTAGCATCATTTTACCACTCTGATCTCCTCTGTGAGTGTATCTCTGTCTTGGTTGTACCAGACCCCATCTACAGTCCCGCAGGCTTCCTCATTTATCCTAACGAAGCTCCCTGGGCTTTGCTGTGAACCAGGCTTGAGGCTTGTTGTTGATGACATGATCACGATGTTTGCTCCCATGTTCCTGTCCTTGCAGGTGTCCTGTTCACTTTAATGTTTAACCACACGAGACATTTTATCATTCCTATTAGGTGCTGATGGAGCGGGTGGTGTGCCAAGTCCGGGCTTTGGT
The DNA here is from genome assembly GCA_900302585.1 of Regalecus glesne. Lineage (NCBI taxonomy): Eukaryota > Metazoa > Chordata > Actinopteri > Lampriformes > Regalecidae > Regalecus > Regalecus glesne. Next base: position 25,091 of record OMLC01055155.1, read on the forward strand.
TGTGCTGCCAACCAAAGAGCTTGCCCAACAGGTAATCCTTTACTTAGCGTGAGACATTTGTTGAATCTTTCATTGCTCCAACAGTTAGAAAGTCTTTGTTGACTGATGCTCTCCTACACAGGTTTACAGAGTGTTCACATCATACTGCGAAGGTACCAATCTAAAAGTCGTCATGCTGGCTGGCCACAAGTCCTTTGCTGCGGAGCAGGCTTCCCTTTTAGAGAACAGGTGAGGATGGAGGACAGATGTTGCCCCTGGGGATCAGGCCACTTATCTCTGGTTCAGCTGGGGATGACAAGTCACTTACCCCGGTCTGCTGCACCTTGTCCCTGGTAGGCAGCTGTCATCCCCCGGCTCACTTGCTTAGCCAAGTAGTTCCTGTGAACACATGGAGAGAGGTTCAAGGCAGTGTGAGGAGAATGATGGTAGTCTGCTGATGTATAAGGCTGGCTCCTGGTTGGGGGGCATCTTTCTACACATGCACACACCGTGATGCTGCTGTCACCAGATGGAGGAGAACCAATATCCAGCCCTGGCTGCCACTATCCAAATGTCAGAGGATTAACAGGTTTGTGTGCATGTAGAATGACTAACAAATAGCTTCCTCTTTTTTCAGAGGCGGAATGATGCGGAGTTTAGCAGACGTTGTCGTGGCGACCCCCGGTCGACTGGTCGATCACATCAACAAGAGCGCTGGCTTCAGTCTCGAACACCTCAGATTCCTTGTAAGTTCTTAAAACAAATGTTTCCTCATCTTTTAAACTTTGAGAAGTCTGGTAAATTTAGTAGCACCAAGGAGAGGACATCAAAGCCGTGCTTGCCACAGGCAGGCGTTTGTGTTTTTGTGAAAAGAAATGGTTGTGAGGGAGCAGCCATCAGAGTTGAAGCCCTGATGTCAGACCACCTCAGTTTGTTATTGATCATCGATCCCCAGATAATCGATGAGGCTGACCGGATGATTGACAGCATGCATCAGTCTTGGCTCGGTCAAGTCACCAAGGCCGTGTACAGATCAGGAAATTGCCTCGAAGCCACCACCATCTTCAGGAGGACTGAGCCCACACACATCACAGCAGCCAGGTATGTCAACCTAACCCAAACAGTTAATAAGTATTGGCTCGAGAGATTGGTGCCAATTCTCCTGCCCCCAGTCACTGACCATGTGACCTCCTGTCACTCCCCCAGCCTTTCCCAACCTCAGATGCCCCTGCAGAAGCTTCTGTTCTCCGCCACACTCACCCACAACCCGGAGAAGCTGCAGCAGCTGGGCCTTCATCAGCCCAGACTCTTCAGCTCCGTTCACACTCACTGGTCCCCATCGACCATCGCCACAGGTCAGACTGGTGCACAAGGAAGTGCGCCCCTAACACAGGAGCAATTCATCCTCCCTGAGGGTCTGACGGTAAGTCGGGTTACCAGGCTGATACCATTTCTCTCCGGGTTTGGCACCTGTAATTTCCATTAATAACCAGTTTTTGTCATCGTATGGGGCTGCCATTAATCTGTTGCTGACGTCTTTCCGCAATACTTGCTGCTCAGAATTCATGGAAGGACCTCTGTGTTTGTACCTTACTGCGTGTCACAAGGGCCTCACCTCTGGTTTGTGTGGACTCTCCTCTCTAGGAGTACTACGTGCCATGCACTCTCAGCAAAAAGCCCCTCCTCATACTCCACTTCATCCTGCGTCTGAAGTTCAGCCCCATCTTGTGCTTCACCAACTCCAAAGAAGCGGCACACAGGTCGGCCGGAGCAGCACTCGGCTGATGTGACACGTGAACATGATGCAGACTTGTTGATTTATCTGCTTATGTCAGTTGTCAGGTTGTGTTGCTGGTTCAAATGAATTATACTCAGCTTTTCTTTCCTGTGGAAGGTTGCGTCTGCTTGTGCAGCTCTTCGGCGGAGTGGAGGCAGCCGAGTTCTCCTCCCGACTCTCTCCCACTGAAAGAAAAAAGACACTGAGAGACTTTGACCGTGGAAAGATCCAGCTGTGAGTGTTTGTCTGTATGTGTATCAGCTCTCTTTAGGATCGCTGTCATCGCAGCAGAAAGTTCATCTCCCAGATCTCATACTGTTCATTAAATTAGCTTTAGACACAAGATAGAAGAATATTGCTACATGCCACTTGTATGTCTTTGAGCTAATTTCTTAAAGCAAGTTTTAAGGTGAAGGAATCAGTCATGGAGATGATAGGTCCACACAGTTAACAATATCTGTGATCGATCACTGACAAATTCTTATTGAGATATGTTAGCTAACATGTACCAATGCACAATATTATTTTAAAGACTGGTCAGCACAGATGCTGCCGCCAGGGGCATTGACATCAACGGGGTCAAATATGTTGTGAACTACGATGCACCGCAGTACATCAGGACATACATTCACAGGTAGGTCTCCCTATCACGTTATTTATCTAAAACCACATTTGCACAACTGCTATCTTGATTTTTTTTAAAACGTGACAAAGATGGGGGCCACTGGGCTGTATGTAAGTCTGTGTCCACCCGATGTAAAACAGACCTCTCTCCACAACAAGCGAGCATAACACTTTTTTTTAAACAGTTTCTGTTTTGTCTGTATGTTTGTTCCAAATGTTATTCACACTTCAAGAGCAGTTGGTGGAAATGCACCCCTTTCAGGCTGCACTCACCCGTTTCACTGACATCTGTTTTTGCACAGGGCCGGTAGAACTGCAAGGGCAGGAAAAGCAGGCCTGGTCTTCACCTTTCTGCTAGGAGTACAGGTAACATTCCCTTCTCTGTTTCAAATGACAACAACCATGTGTGCATGCAGACATATGTATGAGAGAGAGAGAGAGGTGAGAGAATAACAGGTAGACGCACGGTGGCTTCAGAAAGTATTCAGACACCTTCCCTGCACGTGTGTTGTAGAACATTTCTAAAAACATGTTTTCACTTTGTCATCGTGGGTTATTGAGTGTAGGTAGCATGATGGGCGAAAACTACAACTTTATTCTTTTAAAATTCAATCTGCAACACTAGTGAGTGCAAAAAGTGAAGCAGTCTGAATACCTTTTTTTTTGTCTGAAAACCTTCTGAAGCCACTATGCACACAAGATAGACAAACAACAATATAAAGCAGTGTATTTAGCACAATCCACACATAAAAACAAGTGGCAGTATGCTTATATGAGGAAAAAGTTATTGAAAATCATTAGCTTGTACTGTTTGTGTATGCAGCCCCCAGTGTGGGTAAGGGTCTAAGTTTATACAAGTGAGTTGTGCTGACAATCACATTCGAGGCAGGATAGGAACCCAACCCAAACAGGAAATAACCTTTATCTTGGTCACAATGTAGAAATAAATATATA
>OMLC01055157.1:0-33521 GCA_900302585.1 Regalecus glesne
ATCTATATAGTTCAGAGAAAATTGGAGCTGACATTTCTTGTGCCTTTGAAACAAAATTGGAACCTTTTGGGCCTATGGATCACCAGTTCATCTGGAGGAAGAAGAATGAAGCATACGCTGAAAAGAACACCCTGCCTACAGTGGAGTATGTTGGTGGCTCAGTGATGCTCTGGAGCTGCTTCACTTCCTCTGGCACTGGAAACCTGCAGTGTGTGGAGAGAAAGATGGATTCAATCAAGTATCAGGAAATCCTGGGAGAACATGTCATGCCATCTGTGAGGAAACTGAAGGTTGGGAGTCATTGGACCTTCCAGCAGGACAATGATCCCAAGCATTACTCAAAGTCCACTAAGGTTTGGTTTCAGAAGAAATCCTGGAAGATACTAGAGTGGCCATCACAGTCACCTGACTTGAACCCCATTGAAAACATTTGGTGGGATTTGAAAAAGGTGGTTGCAGTACACTAACCCAAGAGTATTAGTGAGCTTGAGGCCTTTGTCCATGAGGAATGGGCTAAGATTCCTCAGGAATACTGCCAGAAGTTGGTGTCTGGCTATGCATCATGTTTGCAGCAGGTCTTAACAGCAAAAGGGTGCTCTACCAAGTACTAAAGATGTTTGTCATGAGGGGCTTGAATCATTTTGAGAATGCAGTAGTCATTAAAAGCAGCATTTTTTGTTGAATTTGGAGAAACCTATAATCTTAGTTATATTGAGCTATTTAAAATGTTCTTGTTTGTTTTTTTCGTAAACAGCTGTTAGTTTGTATATTTGACTAATAAACCTGATTTGCAATGGGGGTTGAATAATTTTGATTGCAACTGTATGGCACCAACAGTTGACTCCTTCTCACCAAGCTGCTCCAGGGCTGTGCAGGGCTACAATTTTGTCCCTGATGTCCTTAGACAACTCTTTGGTCTTGCTCATTATGGAGAGGTTGGAATCTGATAAATTGATTGATTGTGTGGACAGGTGTCTCTTATACATGCAAAAAATACTCAATCAGGAGTACTAATTAAGTGAGAGGACTAATATTTGTGCCTCCTGGTCACATAACCGGTCTGTGCGAGTGAGAATTTTTGCTGATTTGTAAGGGGTGAAACACTTATTTTCCTCGATAAAACACAAATAAATGTTTAACATTCATCTATTGGGAATTTCATGGATTTTTCTTAACTTCAGTCTATCGCTGTTAAGATGAACATACTATGAAAAGTATAGACCGTTCATTTTTTGTAAGAGGATAAAGACACAAAATAAGCAGGGGGTGAAATACTTATTTTCCCCACTGTACCTGCAACCTTTATCTATGCCCCCAGTGTGTCATAATCATGCATTCCCACTTTTTCTCTCAGATACAACTTTTATAGTTGGAGATGAAAAGGCATGATAGTTTTCAAAGATTTATACATTGACAAAAATTTTGCCTCATTTACTCAACTGAAAGACATTTTTTCCTTCCATCAACACACTTCTTTAGATACCTCCAGGATAGGAACTATGTTCACCAAAACCTGCCTAATTTTGAATCCTTCCCTGAGGAAAGAAGGATTTATAGTTTTTTGCTTGGCCCACCAGATTCAAAACATTGATTTCAAAAATTGTAAAGGTTTTTTTTCTGAACAAGTGAACTGTGCCAACCACTTTTTGAAGAAGGCTTGGGAAGAGGAATTGGGTCATCAGATTGGTGATATTGTTTGAGAGGAAAGTCTCAGCAGAATTCAATATTGTTATTTAAATGCCAGACATCACTTAATTCAGTTTAAGGTCATGCTTAGACTCCACTATTCAAAAACTAAACTACATAGAATATAGTCTACTGTTTCCCCTTTGTTTGACTGATGTAAATCCACTGATGGCTCCTTAACCCAACTTTTCTGGACATGTCCAAAACTGTATGACTTCTGATGTGGAGTTTTCCATGGTTCTCTGGAATGTACAACTATGTGTTTAAACCTGAGCCAGAGATGATGCTGTTTAGCTACTCCATGTCTCTGTTCCTTCAGAGCATCCCTGTCCATTACACCATCGTGTAATGAATGGATGTTAATTGCAAAGAGACTGATTTTAATGCTTTAGAAGCTAGAAGCATTAAAAACCTTCAAGACATGACTATCAGAACTTACATCTGCATTACATATGGAGAAAATCAGATATAGCTTGACGGACAATCTTAGAAAAATTCTACAAGATTTGGGAGCCATTCTTGGACCATCTTGTTCAATTTAATGGAGACCTCGAACAGTTGTGACATTAACAATAGGCTATTCATATATTCTTTGATATATTCTAGGTTACTTTTGAGTACTAGTGATACATTAATACATGTAAAATGAATTGTATGCCCTGTTTGTTTTGTCTATGTGTGTGTTTTCATTTATTTATTTTGCTTTTATGATTATTTTTTATTTTCATTTTGGCATAATTTCTCATTTTTCTCTTTGTTCTTTACTATTTGTAAAAAAATAAATAAACATATTGTACAAAAAAGTCAAATAATTTTAACTTAAATAGACTCCATTTAGGCTTCTACATTTTCGGCCCCTAATTATTACTGATGCCATTGAGACAATTATTCAAAACTTAAACTGAAGGAGCCTAATTAAATTACATTACATTATATTAAATTTGAGGCATTTAGCAGACGCTCTTATCCACAGCGACATACAGCAAGTGCATAAGGTCAAGGTACAAAGGATACTGCAGCAACACTAGAAGCTAGATAACAATCCTAGTGCCATCCTAAGACTCTGACGGAACATCAAATGATACATTAATTCACATATCAGCTAACATGACAGTCAAACATGCAAAACACTATAATTATATTCACAGAACAGTCAATTAATCATCTTCAGACTCTTGCAGCAGGCGCAGCTTTGTTACTGGGCACAAAAGTTCACTGGCTCGGGTTTTGACCTTCACCTGCTGAATGAATTCTCTCCTATCAGGAAAAGTCTCTATGATCTTTCCAAGTGGCCAATAGTTTCTGGGCGAAGTATCATCCACATTCAGCACCACATCACCAACACAGAAGTTCCTTTGAGGTGTTGACCGTTGACCCTCGTTGCTGTTCTTGGAGCTGTGTGAGGCACTCTCTGTTCCAGCGCTTCCAGATACTGTAAGACACTGTACTTCACAAAAATAGAGGTGAATCAGTTCAACTGGATCAGAAACTTCTGATCCAGTTGAACTGATTCACCTCTTTTTGTGATTTCCATACCTGGATTATTGAGCACGCATCAAGACACTGTACTTGCTTCCATCTTCGATTTGCATACTGATTGTCTTTGTTGAACACTCCTGGAGGCAGCTCGGGTTTAACTTTCAGTAACAAAAGGTGATTAGGGGTTAAGGCTTCTAAGCCATTTATGTCAGAAGATGCCGTTGTTATGGCCCTACTGTTTATGTTAGCCTCAGCTTCACACAGAAGAGTGTGTATACTCTCTTCATCCATCAGCTGTTCCTTCACTGTGACATTGTGTTTTTCTCACAGAGCGAATATGCCGCTCCTAGGTTCTAGGATGAGAACCTGTTGGAGGGATGACGTGCCACTGTACAGCCCTTTGTAGCAAATGTTTTTCAATCATACTGGTGTTACAAACACTTATCATTTTCTTCATCTCTTTGTCAGCTGCTCTGAAGTTTGTCCCATCAACTGAATACATCTATCTAACTTGTCCTCTAACTGGCTAGAAATCTTCTAATGGCATTCAGGCATCAGTATCCAGAGAGGACACAACTTCCAAATGCACTGCTCAAATGGCAAGCCAAGTAACGATGGCACCGTACTTTTTGCATATCCTCTTGCCTTTTTTTTTTTTACCAAGAATGGGCTGAGGTAGTCAATGCCAACTCTTGTAAATGGAGGATTGTCAGGCAGAATCCTGTATTTTGGTAGATCTGCCATTAGTTGCTTGTCAGCTATACTATGTAGCTTCTTGCAGGTGATGTACTTTGACAAGATTCTCCTAATGGCTCCATTTTGCTCCAGGGATCCAGAATATCTGCCAATATTGAGCCAGCATGTGATTCCATCCTGCATCTGCTGTAATAGCATTAATGTATTTAAGAAGAGGCCTAATAATGTGCAAGTCCTTTGGCAAGATGGCATGGTGCTTTGACTCATGTGGCAGTGCCTCTTAGCTCAATCTGCCACCCACTCTCATAAGCCCCTCTTGTAGTACTGGATTCAGCTTGTGAAGTGAACTACTTTTCTTGAACCTTTGTTGTTGTTTTAGCATTTCCAGATCTTCTTGGAATCCTTGCTTATGGGTGAACTTCACAATTTCTGTTTCAGCTTTGATCAAATCCTCACAGGTAAGTTGTGTTTCTTTATACTCTTTCTTGAGCTGAGCCAATTTTTTTCACCACTTGATGATCTTGGCTGTGTCTTTTTCTTTGCTTTCAATTCTTTCAGCAGATCTTTACATTTCAAGAACCAGGCTCCTGCACACTTTAGCTTTGTCCAGTATGAGTAGTACATCATCAGTTGGTCCAACAGATCCTTGCACTCTTGCATCTGAATGACATGTGATTTAACTCTTTTGACCTCTGGGTCATCCACATTTATCGTTTCAGGCTCTGGATTATTTTGCCACTGGTCTTCACTGCATAGCAAGAAACTTGGTCCTGAAAGCCAGCTTTCACGTTTCAAGAGTGCTTCTACAGACAGACCTCGGGAGACGTGATCCGCTGGATTCAGGCTGGTATTGACATACCTCCACTGTCAAGCTTGAGAGTGCTCTAGGATGGCTGACGCTCCATTGGCAACAAATGTCGTGAATCTGGCACTTTCACTACTCAAGTACTTCAGTACGACTGAGCTATCTGTCCAATATAATGAGTCATAAAGTTCCAGTTCAAGATCCTTCGTCAACAGCTTGTCCATCTTGACTGCAACTGACGCTGCAGTTAATTCCATTCTAAATATGGTTGAAGATTTTAAGGGTGCTTCCCGTGCCGTTGCTATCATGAGAGTAGATTGAGTTTCATCAGCTGAAGAGCGTAGCACAAGGTAGCTTGCCGTTCCATAGGTCTCTTCACTCGCGTCAGCGAAATGGTGTAGCTGAGTGAAGACTGGTGCACCAAACTCCTTTGTCTTGATACGTATGTTAATGCCAAACTCCTCTTAACTGTTGTAAGTCTGTAGTCCACATTGTTCATTTTATGACATAAGCTTTCATCACAGCTGTATTTTTGCCTGCATCAATTTTGCAGAATTCTTTTGGCGAAGGCATCCGGTAGCGCAGGGGTTAAGGCAATGTTTACCACATCTCTGCATCATGCCCTTTGATAGACTGGCGACCTATACAGGGTGTACCCCGCCTTTTGCCCAATGAGAACTGAGATCAGCTCCAGTTCCCCCGCGACCCGATTTCGGATAAGCGGTTGACGATGGATGGATCACTGCATCATGCAGTTGGGTCTTCGAATCTCAGCTGCCCCATTTCCAACCAAGATCGGAGGTCAATAGTTAGCGGGGCATAATTGGCTTAGCCTCATATGGGTATAGGGCTTATACACAATAAAGGATTCTAAGTTCACTAGTGTCCCCTTCTGAGTCGTCAGGGTGCTCGCACGTAAATGAATGGAAAGTACTCTCGCTTCTTTCTCCTCCGACAGCAAAGCACTGTGATTCCCCCATGAGACCACAATGTGCAAACCAGCAAGGCCTAGCCATCACGTGACTCAGAGTAGACACATGCAACTGCACCTCCTTGCTGTCGACGCTCTACGCGGACATCAAAAAGTGACAGATCGAGTAATAGGCAACTCGGGGAATTCAAGTGGGAAAAAGGGGTATATTTTAGTTTTTCAAAAAAGATTAAAAAAAGGAACACAGTCCAGCATTTGAGTAGGTGTGAGCACACTGATCTATACCACCATATAATTTCTGACACCAATCTAGCGAATACGGTTTAGGGGGCGGTATACAGCCAAGAATCAAACCGGGCTCGTTTCGCGTCAAACGCTAGCACGCTATCAAGTCAACTAAGTGGTCTGATTCGTTAGCAAAAGATTAGCGAGCCAACATGAACGTTACAATTCTTACAACAGACTCATAAAAAGCTCAAACAGGTTTTTTAGAGATCAGTGCTCCACACATCTAAGAGGTACGAGCAAAAGATCAATGATCTGGATGAGTTTTAGTTTTACAAATTGAGTTATCAACAGTAAATAGGGACGGCTTATCCCATTGGGTCTAGTGGTCATTTGGCGATCGGAAGGTTGCTTGTTCGATCCCCGGTCCTGCATACAGCATGTCGATGTGTCTGAGCAAGACACTTAACCCCTAACTGCTCCCCGAGCGCCATATGTTGGCGGTTCACTGCTCCTGTACAATAGCATGGGTCAAAATGAAGAGAAATCCAAATTTCCCTTTGCGGGACTGAAAATGGAATTATTATTATTAATAATAATACTAATCCGTCCATTGTCCACCGCGTATCCGAAATAAGGTCGCGGGGGAAATGGAACCGATCTCAGTTCTCTTTTGGGCGAAAGGTGGGGATATACTATTGAGGTGTTGCAAGTCCATCATAGGGTAGAGCAATTAGGGGAACAGTATCTTACTCGAGGACACCTTGACACAGGTGCGGGGCTCGGACCCGCAACCTTCCGATTGCCAGACGACCGCTCTCCCCACTGAGCCATGCCAACCCTTAAGATTAAATTAGTTTGATGATTAATTAACTTTAGTTCATAATGTCTGTTATTAACTGGTGATTAGCGGAGAATGGGTAGGAGTTAATAAGTGTATACGTCCTCCTTAGAACATGTTATCCAACTTGTGTTGTTTTTTAATTTCTTTTTATTGTGGTTGTCAAATGAGTATATCGTTCATTTTAATTTAATATTTCGTTCTGTTTTTATGTTTATTCCATTTTCCTCCTTTTATAACATTTCCAAGACAATTCAAATCAATCTATGAAATTATCCATCCCTAGTATGGGTACACAACCGTAATCTGTCGAAAGTGCAGTGTTGAGACGGAACTATACAAAGTAGACTTGTGAACTAGGGACCACAATATACAAACACACCGGCACCCGTGTGTCACTGTGATGAGGCCATAGCAAAAGCTCTTCTGCTTCCTGTTTTACTACCTGCGCTTTCCATGGTGTGACTTCCTAAATTTTGGTGATCTCATAGATTTAATTGACAATTTAAAGTCTACGCTCTATACATCTAGACTTATAAAGTGTTTGCTTCCTAATAAATAATTTTATGTGAAGTTTGATCCCTTTTAATGATGGAAGTCAACAAATAGAAGATTAAGATTAATCGCTAACGTCCTCTTTTATGCTCATAGCAAATCCAGTTGTCATGGCATCGGGTATGTTATATTCAGCATTATGCATGTTGATTGTACTTTCTTAATGCTATTTACCTCACACATGAATGAGTTTGCTCGTCAGTAAATTCGTCGTGGGGACCTTGGGAATTCCATTTTATTTCAAATAACGTACATGAGAACATTAGACGAATTAATGTGTTACGGATTAATTTGTGCTTCTGCCTTCAGAGGACGAATTTAATCTGCTGGTCATTGTTATAGACGTAAATCCTATATGGTGGGGGCAGCAAGGTCAACGTGATCCAGAGGTAATATTTTTTGATTTTTCTTACAAGTTATAAACGGTTTTTGAATGATAAAAAAATAAGGCGCGATATTGTCTTTACTTCTTCATCCAGTTTACTTTATCAAAGTGTTTGGATGCTGTCATGGTGATGGGCAACTCCCACATGGCCATGACCACAACAAACAAATTGGCTATCATTGCCAGCCACTGTCAAAACAGGTAACAAACCAGCATGGTGTACACCACAGTTACTGTAAGCTTCAATCACTTTTCCCCCTACCTCATCTTCCAAATCTATTGCTTGTTTCCCTTTCAAGCCACTTTCTATATCCTTGCAAGAGTGGAAAAACTGGAGATGGTGCTGGGGACGGTCTTGTAGATGATACATGCTCGAGTGGAGATGGAAAGTATGAACTTCTGTCAGTTGCCAATAACCAGATTACAGAAGAAATAAAGAATTTCATGTCAAAAAGTAAGTACTTAGTAATGACTATGGCAATGTTTAAGTTTTAGTCTATCTATTTTGAGCCCAGTTCAACTACATATAAACTCTGATAAAACTGAAGTTATCTGAATTGGTCTTGAGAACTGGGGTGACATGGCTCGGTGGGTGGAGTGGTTGTCTGACGATCGGAAGGTTGCAGACAGTATTCCCCTAAGTGCTCTGCCCTGTGATGAACTGGCGACCTGTCCATGGGATGTATCCCTTGCCTTTCACCCAATGATAACTTAGACAAGCTCCAGTTCTCCCTGAACCGACTTCAGACAAGCATTTGACAATACATGGATGGTCCTGAGAACATTGCCACTGAAGTTGATCAGTTTACTCCATTCAAACATCAAGCCTTCTGCTAAAAACGTTGATGTCATCTTTGACCTGAATATGTATTTTGATCACCATGTTACTAAGCTTGTCCAATCCTGTTTTCTTCAATTAAGAAAGGTTGTTAAAATCACATATTTTGTCTTATTAAGACCTTGAAATATTAATTCACACCGTCATCTTATCCTTTGTAGATCATTAAGTCCTTCTACTTTTGCCTCTATCAAACTACTTTAAACCATTTACAATTGATTCAAAATGCAGCTGTTAGATTACTCGCTAGAACTAGCTGTTGGTCCCACATTATCCCTGTTCATTCATCTCTAAAGGCTTCCGATACATTTCAGAATAACCTACAAGATCTTGGTGATTACTTTTAAAGCACCAAACGATCTTGCCCCCAGTTGTATTTCTGATCTCCTCACTTGACCTCCAAACCACTCCAATTCTCAAACTTCAGTCTTTTATCCATCCCCCACTCCAACTGCGTAGCAAAAGGTGACTGTGCCTTTGCAGTTTTAGCCCCAAATTTCTGGAATAATCTTCCATTTTTTAGATTTACAGAATCCTTGGACTGTTTTAAGTAGCTTCAAAAAACATCTTTTATTAGGCAACCCTTTTTATAGACCTTTGTCTATAGCTTGGTCTATTTCCTTCTGTGTTGTGTTTAATTTTTATTTGTTATCTATTTACTCTTGTTTTTCATTAATGTATGTAAAGCACTTTATAACTGTGTGTTTTCAGAAGTGTGGTATAAACAAACTTTAACTTACTTTGATATTGACAATAACAGAAATATAACAGTAGATCATCTCATGAATGGGTCAAAGAAATGCTAAGTCAAGTGAAAATGGGGTCAAGTCACTCACAAACATACCTGGTACTTTTTCATTGCTTCTTTCTGTTGACTCCCATAAACACATTCACACCCCCTTTTATAATTTTATTTCATGTTCCTAGGTCTGTATGGCTGTGCAATGGTGATGACCCTGCTCTTAATTTACTACATCAATTTTGTCTTACAGCTGATGTGAAGGGACATTCTACAGATACTATGCTGGCTGGATCCCTTGCCAAAGGACTATGTTGTATACTTTTTTGTGGAGATATCTTGAAATAAAGATATAAAGTTTTAACATTTTTAGGCATTTTCTGAATCAACTTGGTTTGTTTTAGCCAGAACACCTTAGCACTCAGTGAATCACCAAGTTGCAAATAGCATAAGAGATAAAGAAAGTAACAATACACCAATGATGGAGGAAGCGTTCTCTTGTCAAAAAACGTAGCGCACTGAACTTTCCACATTTTTTTACTCAGGTTATTTCATTGATTTTTATAGTTAGTCTAGCTGTTACGTGGACTAATAGCTTATAGTGTATAATTGTAGCGGTATAGGTACATATGGTGTACATTGGTGAGTGTTTAAGGCAAAAGGGTAGTGGAGCATTGTACCATTTAGCTGTTATGCACACAACCAACAGGATTGATAGCTTGGCTTTGAAACTACTTAGCTTTGATTATAATTGATTCTTTAACCTTCAACGATCAGATATTCATAGAGTAACAAAGGAGTTGGAAGGTAAATTACATGCTGTTATTGGGCCTAAACAATTTGTTTCTATGGTTTCTGTTTTCCAATTATTATTGCAATCAATTACTTCTTCAAATGTTCCATTTTTGCTTTTTCAGCGGGACAAGACATCAAATCAAGGATATTAGTAAGACCCAAAAAGATTGCTTTAATGGATTGTCTGTTTTTATTGATATGATTTAAACACAGTCCCTGTATGATCCTCACTGGATAGGTGATAAAAGCAGCAGATGACTGTACTCATCAGTATATGAACTTCATGAATGTCATTTTTGCTGCCCAAAAGCAGGTAAAACAACAGAGGTTACTCTCCTTTTACCATTTTATCTACCATGCTTTATGGATTTCATTCATTAGGAGTTTTCACCTCTGTTTTGTGTTTGTATTTAGAATATCTTAGTGGATGCTTGTGTGTTGGACTCAGACTCGGGTCTTCTTCAGCAGGTATGTATATGCTTTGTGAATCTTTTAAGAACGAGAAGCATTTCAATAGTGTTAACCTCTGATACTCAATTCAGGAAATCACAAAAAGAGGTGTTTTGGTTCAACTGGAACTCAGACGTTTATTCAAAAAACGTTTTGTCACTCAAACAGGTGACATCTTAAGTTTGAGCAAGTTGCAAGCATCCCCTCTTTATAAACAGTGCATCGATGCTACACCCCAATAGGCTGGGTTCATATGCAAGTTCGGTCATCAACTGCACATTCAGTGGCAATGAGCACCATTCACAGGGGGTGGTGGGAGTCAAACCATAAATACTGATCCGTATGTGTAGGTTTGCAGTACACACTCACTGTCCCCACCATCAATCTTAACCTCACAATCCAGGAAAGCCAACAGATCCTTTTTAGCGTCCGCCTTGGTGAACTTGATGTGGGTGTCCACAGAGTTAATGTGTTCAGTGAATTATTGTACAGCCTTAGATTTACTTTTAACCCAGGTATTGTCCACATACCTGAACCAATAACTAGGAGGAGTCCCTGAATATGAAGCCAGAGTCTTCCTCTCTACTTCCTCCATATACAAGTTGGCCACTATAGGAGAAACAGGGGAACCCACAGCACACCCATGCTTCTGCCTGTAGTATTGCCCCTTATACATGAAGTATGTAGACTGAAGACACAGTTTCAGGAGCAGACACACTTTGTCAGAGTTAAAGGTGGTCCCATCTCTGAGGGAGAGGTCATCCTTTTATTTCTTACGGACCACCTCAACTGCCTCATCAACAGGGACACACGTGAAGAGACTTAATATCAAATGAGACCATAGTTTCATCCTCCTCCATGTTAATGTCCCTCCCCTTCTCGACAAAGCCCATGGTGTTAATATGGTGGTTAGTATTACTGCCTACCAACGGGTTGAGAACAGCAGCCAGAAACTTAGAGATATTGTAGGTGACAGAGTTAATCATGTATACAATCAAGGGTACATTCTGTTCATGTATCTTAGGTAAACCATACAGACTAGATGTAGCTTCTCTTGGGCACAGTCTATAGTGCAAAAATCCACCGATAAATTCAGCAAAGTATTACAACACCAGTTAAAACCCCAATACCACCACACATTACAGCCTCTTTGTCATTCCAAGTGTAATGCACTGATGAGTTTTAGGTATAAAAATAGGACAGAATTAGAAACTATAAATTTAACCAGCACTAGCACAACCTGCTCCATTGAGTTGGGTATGATCCATAAATTGTGATGCTTAAAACAAAAAAAGTAATGGTTCAATATTGGGACACTTTGGTTGTGTTGTTCAATCTTAACTTGCATTCAAGCTACATCCATGATGGTAATAATGGTGATGTTTTACCACTCCAAAAGCTTTAGATCCATTTGAAAGGAAACTATCCCCATCACTATTACAAGAGCACTATCTCTACCACCAAACAAAACATCTTGAACTTGGATTATCATAATTGGTGTATCAGTTACATTATTTTAAAACATGTTCTATCACATCTGCTTAAGCCATTATGATTTTGCTTCTACTTCAAACCTTTTGCTACCTACTGTACTCTTCCTCACTTGTTAGAATGCCACATAAAACACTACGCACTCTGTCACCATTCCGATGAAATTCCCTTGCTGACAGTAACCAGTAAAATGAACTATGAACGAGTTTATGACATGGATGTTCTTAGCTTATATGAGCTTAAACATGCCACTGACAGAAAGCATTTGAAAGAGGAGTGTTTATTTGCCTATAAATCTTCAGGATTGTAGCTCCAACCATCAAGTGTCTTGATGCATGCTCAATAATCCAGGTGTGGATTATTAACCATCAGGATTTTCATGTGTAGAACCAGAACCAGAATTTTAATGTTATGTTTTTGGTCAGGCTTGTGACCTAACTGGAGGACTGTACCTTAAAATACCACACAAGGCAGCCCTGGCACAATACCTTTTGGTGAGTGTCCATTGGTTTGTTTCACATTTATGACAAGATTACTTTTATGGAAATTATACAAATCGACTTTGACTGAAGATTATTGAAGATAGCAATTGATATTTTGCTTCCTTATTAGTGGGTATTCCTGACTGATTCTGATCAGCGTGCACAGCTGGTGCTCCCACCACCCATTCATGTGGACTACAGAGCTGCATGCTTTTGCCATCGCAACCTTATTGAAATTGGTTATGTATGTTCTGTGTGTTTGTCAAGTAAGTATGATTATACTATTTAATAATCAATGAAACAACTTTAACACCATTAGAACTAATATTTGACAGTAAAATGATCTTTCTCTTTTCTTTTAAGTATTCTGCAACTTCAGTCCCATCTGCACAACTTGCGAGTAAGCATTTTTTAACAATGTTTTCGTTTCAAAGGTAATCCATCCCATGTATTAACCCTGAAGTCAAAACCTTACACCAGGTTTCATATGACTGGTATTAATGCCATTTGCATCATTTTTTTTAGATTTTTGTTTCAGCCCTAAATAGATGTAAAAATTGTGGACTATAGTTTATTTTTCTAAAATCATATGTCTTTGGTTTGTAGGACTGCTTTCAAAATCCAATTACCACAGATGGTCAAGCCCAAGAAGAAGAAAATCAAGTCATCCTCATGATGTGTCAGGATGCTGTGCACTTTAAGTGCCAAACTACTGTAGTAGTGTTCACCTGTTTCATCAATGTACTTTTGAATTAATGGACCAAATAAAAAATTAAATTAAAAGGTACAACCTCAACGGAGGGCAAAAAGTTACATTTCCAATCCCTTGGAAGATTTTAAGCTGAATTTGCACCTCCCACTCTTACCATTTTGTAATGTTTTGTAATGCACTGAGTAACATTTGAAATTTATACTGAGAACATACTCTGAAAACTTGTTGAATTCAGTTTGCATATAACTATAACTTCCATTTTGTTTAAATAAACAGATTCTCACTAATTTTGCTAGTGTTCTTTTGACAGAGTTGGCTAGTAAATAAAGTTGCTACAAATCCTGCACTCATACTAGTTAAAAACTACTTTTAGGTGTAGCAATTTAATTATTTAAGGAGTTGTTACATTTATATAATAAACCAGAACTAACTGAATAAATACATCAAACGTTAAAAAAAATAATTCCAAAGTTCTCAATTATGGAAGAGATAATATCATTGTTCAGACCCTTCAGGAAATGACAAGCCAGAAACAGCGGGTTTGAACCCACCCCAGGGTATCAGGAAGGGCATTCAGCCTTTATCTCCCAAACTCTATCTAAGTACATGTCCACCCCCACAGTATGGGGGCTAATCATGACCTGTAAAACAGACCTCTCAATATCACTCTTACAACATGTTGAGTTCAAGCTTACTAACATGGTGATCAAAATCCATTCTGATCAAAGATTATACGATTTTTAGTGGTAGGTTTCATGTTTGAATAAAGTGGGCCAATAAACTGATCAACTACAGTAGTAATTCAAGGGAAAATGAGGGACATCCAGTGTGCGGGGGCCAGTGGATTCAGCTTATTAGGTTTGGTCAGAAAAATAGATCTGAGTTTCATTGGCATAAGAGTGGTATGAGTTATTGAAAGTGGCTAAACAATTACCTAGAAGTAACACGTAGAGGAGGATTATCCCAAGGACAGACACCTGAACGACTCCATACATAAGGGTAGCTGACAAGGATACATTTTAGATTTAGATTCCCGTATCAGTCCTGCAAAGGGACATTTTAAATTCTCTGTATTTTACCCCACCCTATTGTATAGGAACAGTAAGCTGCCACCCCATGGCGCTCGGAGAGTAGTTAAGGGTTAACTGTCTTGCTCAAGGACACCGACATACTTTCTGCAGAACCGAGGATCAAACCTGCAACCTCCCGATCACCAGACGACCACTCTACCCACTGAACTATGCTGCCCATGATTGTTAATACAGACATTAAAATATCTATTATCGAATATCTAGTCAGATAGGAGGGAAATCAATTTAACACCGTTTAGGAAATGTCAGTCCAGTTCTCCAACATATCAATTAAGATGGCATGATTGATAGCAGCAGTTAAATCTTAAAGATTAAGAATTGTTACCTTGATCAGAATCCATAAGAATCTCAATGGGCACTTAATAATGCAGTCTCGGTACTATACTTTGCAGGGAAAGCAGGATTGAAATTTATCAAAAATGTTGTGACCCTAAATCAGCTTCAGGATTTTGTCTAACAATTTAATCCAGGATTTTGGGTACAAAAAGAAAGTTTAGAAATTGATCTATAATTCTCTTACCTTGCCAGATCAAGACATTTTTTTGAGGAGAGGTTGAACATAGAGAGGAGAGATTGGGCGGCATAGCTCAGTGGGTAGAGCGGTCGTCTGGCAATCGGAAGGTTACAGCTTCGATCCCTGGTCCTGCATACAGTATGTCGAGGTGTCCTTGAGTAAGACACTTAACCCCTAACTGCTCCCCGAGCGCCACATGTTGGCAGCTCACTGCTCCTATACAATAGGTTGGGTCAAAAATGCAGAGAAATCCAAATTTCCCCTTGCGGGACTGATAAGGGAATCATTATTATTATTATCTGTTATCCGTTCATCCATCCTGCATTCATTTATTTTATGATAGATGTTTTCATTGATCCAAGGGTTATGTTACTATCAGGGAAAGCCCTGAAAGTATATGAAGCCAAAAAAATCAAGGCAGACACATTCAAATTATTAAACCAACTAACTTGGTCATTAACATTGATGAAGAGAGGGCTGCTGGCCAAACTGGAAAAGCAACTGGAAACATGGCTGCTGACAGCTTATCAAAGATGCAAGAATTAATTATATGTTTCTGAGGTATTGCAATAGATATTAATGAAGCATCACAGGTAATACATTTATAGTCAAAGACAAAATCAATCTTATCCAGGGAATTAAGAAATATATTCAGAGTGAAAAATAAATCAAACAAGTTAAGAGACAATGGGTACAAATGTATCAAAACTAGATCCTGAAGCAGTGGAAAAAAGGTCACTTGATTTGAGTAGTTTCATATTCTTTTAGACTATATGGATGGATGTGTATGTGCGGGCCATTTGCTTGGGGAAGTGACACCAGGATGCACCATGGAAAGGTACACCAGTGAAGGGAGTATGATGCTCTGGGTAATGTTCTTCTGGGAAACCCTCCATCTGGCTATTCGCGTGGAGATCGCTTTGAGACATAACCAAGTACCTAATCATTGTTGCAGACCAGGTATGAAAAGACAATGACTTTCCCTGATGGCAAGTGGGCTTTTAGTAGGCTAATGCACCCTTTCACACTGGACATATTATTCCAGAATGGTTCGAGGAAAATGATGAAGTATTCAAGATATTGCCCCTGTATCCAAATTATCCATGTCTCAATCTAATTGAGTATCTATGGGATGAGCTAAGCCTATAAGTCCGATCTATGTTAGCTCCACCTCACAAGGATCTACTGCTAACGTTTTGGTGCCAGAAACAGCAGGAATACTTCAGGGGTCTTGTCGAGTCTATGCCCTGGCAAGTGGGGCATTTTAGGTGGAACATGGAAGATCAACAGCATATTAGGCAGGTGGTCATAATATTTTGGCTTAACTGTATATATATATATATATATATATGCATAAAAGCTGAGCTATGATCTTGCTGGCCATTTTATTCATGCCCTTCATTTAGAAAACCAACAAATACTAAGTTGCCTTTGGTTAACTGAAAAAAAATGTCGGTCTGAGATGAAATGCTCTATAAAGTTAGTAGGTACAGTTGGAGTAAATTTAGCACTTTGTTTAACATTGAAGTAACAATACTTTATTTCCCCACATCCCACCAGGGAGCGCCAAATTTAGCAAAAAAAGATTTCAAATAGTGCCTCTGCATAATATGAAAAATGTGAGAAATTCCTTTGCATTGTATTATTCATACAATTTGAAAAGTTAGCTATACTGGGAAAAATTCTCTAGTGTTGAATCTTGAGTAGTCTCATGATGATCATCTCTGGATAGGAACAATGTTGCACCTGAGAAAGAAAATAATGATAGAATAGTGATTGAATCTTTTTTTAACTTAAATTTAGCAAATTATGCAAACATCTCAGATTATGCATTTTCTATGGTATCACCAATGCCATAGCGCCTGTTTCGGAAAAAAATGCACCCCCCCTTTCAAATGTTAGCAGGTTTTATTGACTCAAAAGGTGGAAATTCTTGAGGTCCTGTAACTTTTATTTTCGCTGTTGGGAGTGTTGATTCCACCATCCTTGACTGAGCTAATAGTGTTGTCCAAATGGATAGCACAAAAATAATGCATAAGATGCAATTTGTAATATAAATATATTGACAGTGTAAAAAAATATTCTGCTTTGAACATTTTGGATTGTTTCTTGAGCATTACTGCAGAGGAAGCACTGAAGTGAAACCATATGTTAAAAAACAGATAAGCTCAGTATCGTTAGCTAGCAAAATGTAAAAGGATAAAGTGGACAATAATAACCTGTATATAATAACCCCCCCCACACACACACCCACACACACACTAGACCATCCAATTCCAATCCAATTTGGATTGTCTGCCATACCCTGAAAGGAAGTGAAGGAAAGGCTTTCCTTTCCTTTCCTTAGACTTAATTATCACTAAGTTTCTGTCCTGCTTGGGCAAAACGTAACAAATGGAATTTTTAGAACACCATAAATGATCTATGAACCAGCATAGTGAACAACAGAACATTAAATGTAAAAGTCTTTGAGAAAAGATGAGCCCTATTATATGACTATCCAAATGATTATCAGTTTGTCGAGTCCTCATAACACAATGCTACTCACATTGGCCATTAAAACCGATAGAAACATTGCAGCACCACAATCCCCCCTCCCTCTATTTTTTTAGGACAATCCAGCTCATTAGATACATATAATGTATGGAAGAGCATAAGTCAAAATCCTGAAGTTAGGGTATGAGTAACACGTTGTAAATGTGGTGACCAACATAATCGCTTAGAAGTTAAGGTGGATAAAAAAATCTAATACTGGTCTGGACCCCTTTGGAATAGTCAGACTAGAGTTCATTCAAGAAGTAAAATGGTGTCAGTAATTGCTGATACAAGGGATGTTGACTTCATTTAACCGTTCTTTATACTGTTTTGGTAGAGCAGGAAATGCTTGAACAATTTCAAACTGGGTAATTTTCCTAAATACCCAAACTTCCATCCAGCCAAAAAAGCTGTTTTTTTTAACCTCAGAGATTACATAATTTCAAAATAGCACATTTTAAATGCTACCGCTGTTTACCTAATAATGGTCTTCTATAATAACATAGCAAGTATAAACTGTGTATCATTTAAAACTTTGCTGTGATGATGAGTAGCACTCACCCAAGTAGGCCTCTCCCTGACCATCGCCTTGGAGTCAAGGTCATCTGAGTTTGCTGGCCATTTCGAATCACTAAAATACGCAATGGTTTCTGTAGTATAGAAAATGAAAATGGTAACAACTTTCATTTCAAACTTTAATGAATGATTAGATTAAGGGGTAACCTATGGTCAACCTCAAAGACAAATTGTGTTTTATAGCAAAGGCTTACCCCTTCACTATGTTGGACCACAGAAGCAACATTCTGAAGATTCTGAAAATTGCCCGTGTTCACAGAACCAAACTCAATTATCTTATCACCAACTCGGATGTCCTGTAGAGAGAATTAGTTACAAAAACAGCCCATTTTTGTCAATTCCCTTCCTATGAAGTTATTGTACAAAAACAAAGCACTTGCTTTTGTTACAGATAGGCACACTGCCCACATGGCAAAACTATTTCACTTACAGCTCTGCTGGCAGGGGACCCTTGTGTTACAGCCTCCACCTGGGCAAAGGGGGAGGGCAGAGTCACTTCATGCTCCATAGCCTCTGACTGTACTTCTGCCTCATCCTGCTCACGCTTAGCTTTATCTTGTGCATGCAGCCTGTGCAGGGCTTCTTCTATCTCCACCATGATGGTCTTGTGATCATTCTGCAGGCCTAATATTTTTTGAAGTGATAATGTAAAAATACCAAAAAATCATACTAGGTTTTTGTAAAGCAAAAAAAATAAATTCTGAATGTAAAAGATCCCAGACAAGTAAAGTCGCTTCCTGGTTTCTATACACCGCCTCTACAAATATTAACATGGTTTAATAAATAAATTTAATCACAGTGAGTATGAATACGACATTCAAAACGGTTGATCCTTTGTCAGAAAATGTAATATGACAAAACAATTACAATGTGTAGCAATACAAAAATATCAGAAATCAACTTAAAATGAAAATCTCAAAAGAGGTGAATTTGTTCAGCTGGATCAGAGGTTCATTTTTGAAACGTTTCGTCACTCACCAGGTGACTTCTTCAGTCTAAGCTGAAGGCAAACATCCCCCTCCTTATAAACAGTACCGTGATGCCACACAACAATAGGTTGGTTTCAAAAATGAACCTCTGATCCAGCTGAACAAATTCACCTCTTTTGAGATTTCCCTACCTGGATTATTGATCATGCATCAAGACATTAAAATGAAAATGTCACCAACAAGAAATATTGTGTCTTGCTGTCCTGATCTGGTATAAATTAACATCCGCACGTGGGTATCCATCTGCATCAACCAAAGGACTTGCAACTCCAACACCTTGCTGTAGAAAAGCAGATATTAATGTTTACATGCACACTTGACAGGTGATTTTATATTCACAACACTTTAGCTAGGTTAGCCGTTGATTATGCTAGCTTGAACCGCTCACTCTGGTCGGATTCAGATATCCAATAGATATGGCACACCAAACTCACATCATCCAAGACATCGTAATAGGCTTTTATCTGCTCTTCAATTTCATCTTTCTTTTTAATTAGAATTTGAACGTCGTCCGTCGTTACGACTGATATACCACCGTCGCTTTCTTCTGTCATCTTCATAGCAGATATCAGTTGGCCGCACTTCTTGCGCAGACTACAACTACGGGGAATCCAAAGGCTCAAAATACGAAAAATGCTCAAACGCTTCGGCCAGATACGATATGAAAAATGAACTTATTCATTTATTGCACTTTTCTAGCCAAGTGATCAGAGTATGATATTCTTGTCTCAAAATATGTCAAAATTGTGGGATGAAATTAGATTATTGGAAAATATTTTGTCCAAAATGCAACTTCAACACATTTTCATCAAGTAAGTGTACTTTACACGATCAGGGAATTTACAAAACAATGTCCTAATTGTAAACACTTGGTCAGAGTTTCATTATATCTTCACTCTTACTGAAGCTGCAGCAGTCCTATATAACAGTGTAACAAATTGCTGAAGTAAATAAATAAATCCCTAAAAATCGACTTATGGACTAATATTACATGGGAAGAAATTCACAACATTGACTGAAATTCACAACATTGACTGAAACAACAGATAGTGTCAAAATGTTAGTGAGTTTAATATACATTTCGAGTCAATATCTAATAAGGACAAAAATAACTTCAGAAATTCATTTTCAAAATGTTGTAAACAATACCTTTCCAAAACAAACTTTTCAAGTTTTAATATTGCAAGATGACCTAAATCAAGTTCACCAGCACAGTAAATGGAAAATCCTTTAAACAGTTTGGCTCCACTCAAATTTGTACACCCACTCAAAGCAATATTTATTCACATCTTTGAAAAAATGTTATGAATGAACAAACATCTGTGACCCACATTGGTCTGAGTCGATCAGCAGACATGTCACATTTTTATCATCTAGCATTATTCAATTTTCACACAGTCTGATTGAAGAAAGATTAGTGAATATTAAATCAATAAGGGAGCTGTAGGAACTTAGTGTAGAATGTGCGCCTTAGGAACTAACAAGCCTGAGGGTGCAGTATCAAATCCACCGTAGAGCATCAGAATGGGCACCTGGCCTTAATCCCCCAAACCTGCTCTGAAATGGAATGGTGACCTGTCCTGTGTGTTTCTCCACCTTCTGCCCAATCAGTGTTGCGATAGGCTCCAGTAGGTCCGTGACCCGACTTCAGATAGGTGGTCGATGATGGATGAATGAATGAATCGATTAATAAACTAAAATATCCCAACTGCCCCAGTAAGTGCAGTGTAACGCACATGCTTGAATATCATTTTTGAGCACGTTAGTATAATGTTAATTTTCAACATGCAAAAAATACCCTCTTACTAAAACTGGAATGTCCACAAAGGTGTTCTTTACAAACAACTTATAAGTGCAAATGACTTTTAACAGTACATTTTATACAAAAATATGTCACCTTAATTTAGAGTAAAAGTTCTGATCTTAAATCAATTTTCTAATGTCACTGAGATGTGCACCTCCTGTTAAGATATGCTATGCTTATTGACTTTGTAACGATAATTCAACAAAACTTTTTCATGCCCTGTGAAATAAAAAAAAGACTTCTGCGTTAAGCACTGTTTGAAAATGAACAGTTTGCTGTGTTTGTGTTATCAGTTGTGCAAACTTGGCAATGGAAAAGAAAAATGTGCACTTGTTTGGTACCTTCATTTATGTCTGTACTTTGTGTGAAATACTGATTTATTTGTTTTTTTATTTATTTTTGCTTAGTCTAGAGGACTAAAAAGTACAGTCAAACGCTAGCTCAGACAGGTTTCTTCTTCTCAGTATACAGTTTCTAACACTCGGTGTCCTGAGGGAAAACATCTTGATCTCTGAGCACCAGTACTGACTGCTTTTTGACATCATCATCATCAATGTCCTGGAACACTGCACCTTGAACCAGGGATGAACAGCTCTGTGTCACCTCGGATTGAGCAATCATCTCTTTCTGCAACAGAACAGATTGGTCCGTTGCTTCGTCGACTTGTGTCTGAACTTCTTCCACCCACTGTTTTAACTGCACTTTGACAGCATTCATTCCTTGGTCAAGCTTTTCCTGCCTGCCTTTCAGCTCTTCCAACAAATGCTGTGTCGCACTGGAAATTTGTTTTCTTTCACTTCCTTTGGAGCTGGAAGGTGCATGGCGATGCAGCATGTACCCCTCAAATTCTTCTGGGCTGAGGTTAAGTGCTGGGCCATCCAACCTCTCAATGAAAGCAACAGCACAAGACTAAAATAGAAGAGGACAGAGAAACAAGTAAAACTAAGAATTCTCAAGAGAGTTGACTGATGTGTGCTGAACCAGGAATTAAATATGTTACACTGACAAAAAAACTAACCAAATTTGTAAAATAGTAGCCACTCTCTCCTGCCATCAGACTGTGGGGAAGACCAAAGCGGATAACATACTGCATGTTTGAGTGGAGACGAGGTGGGTTGGCCTTAAGCACCACATAAACTAAGCCAGAAAGGAAATCATCAGCATTAGCTGGCTCGCTGTTTGATGTAGAGAGAGCCTCAAAGACGTGCTGGCTGCATTTGGACACACATGCAAGTTTGTCCTGAGGTGCTCGTTTGGCGTCCATCTCAATTATAGCTGTAGAAGCAAAGTGTAGAAAAAAATCTAAGCATTGACTCTTGGCTATAGAAAATATTGTTATATCAAAATCAAACTCAGTAGATCACCACATCAAACTCAAATTAGTGAATAACCTGTTATAGCAGGCAGAAAGGGGTCGCCTACGATTGCAGCTCTTTTATCGGGGAACGGTACGCTCAGCATCTGTGGAGTAACCCAATTTAAGGACCTGACAAAGTTAACACAACATTAGTAAGCTACAGACAGGGCCTCTGCCGAGACGTTTGGAGGAAACAAATGGAATAGATTGGTTTCACAGAAAGTGACACTGATAGTGACACTGATGTAAAGCCTACCGTATTCTTCTCTGGAGAATAAGATCCTTCTGCTCATCATCACAGCTATCATGGCAGAAAACCCATTTATGCAAACGGGTCATTATCAATTTCTCAACATGTTCCATCATCTGAGAGACCTGAGCTCCAGAAAAACCTGTAATGAAAAAAAAATAGCACAGAAATTTGAGGTCTGTCTCATTTACAGAACAGACTGAAACAGAATAGCTTAATTACTCTGTACTCACCACTGAAATAATCAGCAATATTCTGGTAGAAATCTTGCACTAAGTCAGACTGCTTCTGAACTTCTAGGTCCTGTAAAAAGCCATTACTCTGCAATCAAAAGAGCTCTAAAACATCTAGCAGACCATGAGAATTCAGATGTGTTGCAATTTTTGTTTAATCTTTGTGACAGAATAAAAAGCAGATAATGCTGGACTATTACGTGATAAGCCTCCATGGTACTTAAGAAGGCTGTGCAGCGGGACTGTAAACGCTGGGAGGGTGGACTCCTAAGCAACTTCAGAAAACCAGTGAAGTCCCCAGGCTCCAGACTTTGGTATGCTTTCAGAGCATTAGAATGGCTTTCAGAGGTCTCTATAAAACAAAATAAAATGGCAATTTTCAATTAAACTCGTTAAAATAGGCAAGGGAGTTCAACTCTAATTTGTATTAAACTTAATATCTAGCCTCGTGTCAAAGACATAACTTATTGAAGAGTCCTTTTATTTTTCACAGTGGGTAGAAGTCTGTGCACCCCACAACGTGGGAACTAATTGTGACGTGTAAAACAGACCTCTCACTGTCTTTTGAGATGGACCAGTAACAGCACAGCCTGATAGCATCTACTATTATAGGTCAGTTCATTGTGTTGGACTATGGATCAGCAGCATTAATATTAGCGTGTTGCATGAATGGGGTCTCTGTTTTTAAGTGGGGGTATGGCACAAGACTAAAATATCAATCACATGCTGGAAAACACTGATGATACAGTTATTATAAGCCTGTTGCCAGATCATGAGATGGAGCATGAGCCTCCGGACTTTTGATAGTTAAGATAGTAGAGTCGATTTCCTTCCCCTTAGTTTGTCCAAACAAGAAACCAGTGTATACAACCTTTACCAATAGTTCAAACATGGAATCATCAAAGTAAAATTATTCGTGATCACTTAGGTGTTAACTAGATATTGAATATAATGGTTTATTTGTGGTCAATACATTTTAATTTATAAAATACTCATGCATGTAAACAGAGCTCTGCATTTATTATAGAGATTTTCGGGATACCTAGTGTCATACAGACATTCACAAATTACCATGTAAAGCAGGAGCTATTTAAAATCGATGAGCACCTAAGACTAATTTGAGGCAGTCCCAGGCTCAGGGTGCATTCAAATACATTAGCAAATGCAACTTCCTCCTTTCCAACTTTGTTTGAACTCTCCTGAAAATGTCTCACTGCCCAAAGACAAGAAATTTAACATTCTTTCATAAATGAGCTTGATGTCAATCGATAGATGTTGTTCAACAGGAAAAACTACATATTCACAAAGACATTGCCAACAAAAAGCACAGTTACCATCCATGATATTTCCCATTAAGTGTTAGCCCATATAACAACAAGGAAACAGAGCATGCTCTATAGGCAACAATCAAAGTCAGTCTGACAATAAATATAAGGGGAAAAAAGCAATAGAAATCATAAAAAACTTGTAATATTGTTCAAAGATTCTCAGATACTGTAAAGACCTCACTGTAAATCTTCAGCAACAACACCACAAATAACACAATATATGCTTATCTATATGATTTCCCCTCCTCGATGTGCATCAGCATCATCAGTAGCTCATTGGCCAGCAACACTTACTCACAATGCCAGTATTTGACTGATCTTTTCCTGATGACAATACAAAATTCATCAGAAAACTTTGACATAGATTCCTTGACTATAGTCCACTGAAATGTGTATAACTTTATTGTTGTTTTAAAGTTGCTTTAATCACTTGTTGTCATGGCTGCCATAAATGAGCTTCTGTGTCACATTCGTTATAATATTCATCAGTCTAGTTCAGTAAAATTAAGAAATATATATTAATCTATCCCCATGGGGAAATTCATCCTCTGCATTCAAACCATCTATACCATAGCTAGTAGCAGTGGGCAGCTACCGTACAAGGCCTGGGGACCAAATCCAATTATTTTTACCATGCTTCAATCAGGGGCAGACAGGAGTGTTAACCTCAACATGCATGTATTTGATGCTCGGAGAAAACCAGGGCAACCAGTGGAAACCCATGCAGACACAGGGAGGACATTGCACAGCACAATTGCCCAGTGGTTAGCACTGTTGCCTCACAGCAAGAAGGTCCCAGGTTTGAATCCCAGGCCATTCCAGGTCCTTTCGGTGTGTAGTTTGTAGGTGCACTAGTTTCCTCCAACCAACAAGAAACACATGCATATTAAGGTTAATACTCCTACCTGTGCCCCTGACTAAGGCAACAGGGAAAAGAACTGGATTTGATCGCTGGGTACTGCAGTTGTTCGTTACTCCTGTACAATAGGGTGGGTTAAATAAATACAGAACATTTTTTTTGTATGTACAATGAAAAGTAAAGATTCTCCTTCTTTCCTCAAAAAGATGCAAACTTGGCCCTTTACTCTTCTCTCTTTATATTTCACCTCTTGGCCAAAAGATATGTAGTCATGGAATTAACTCCAATTGCTATGCATATGATATTCAACTGTATGCACCTATAAGGGCTGATGATCTTACTCAGCTGACTAACCTGGAAGCTTGCTTAGCAGTTGTGAAAATTGGAGATAAAACTGAGATGTTGGTAATTGGCCCTGTTACACACGGACACCGATTTGATCAAGTATCAATAACAATAGACAATTCTGTGATTTTACAAAGTATGGTAGCCAAAGATCTTGCTGTAATGTTTGATCATATCCTTTCCTTTGAAAAGCAAATTAAAGAAATAAACAGGACTGCCTTATTTAATTTGCGTAACAGCTAAAATGTGATCCTGCCTGTCTATGGCTGATGAAGAGACTCTAGTACATGCATTTGTTACATCCTGACTTGATTACTGTAATGTTCTGTTTTCAGTTCTGCCACATGCTAGTACTAAGAGTCTTCAGATGGTTCAAGTGCTGCTGCCAGAATCCTAACTAAAAGTAGAAAATTTGACCATATTACAATTCCTGCCTGTCTTCATTGACATCCTATAAACATTAGAACCAATTTTAAGGTGCTTCTGCTAACTTATAAAATCTAAATGGGCTTGGCTCATTATACTGGCCTGATCTCCTTAAACGTTCCATCTTGTGCTCTCCACTCTCAAAATACAGGACTCTTCTATATGCCAGAAATTAAAAGAATGTCACAGCTGGTGACAGAGCCTTTTCTTTTTGGGCCCAATTCTTGTGGAATAACCTGCCTTCTGTCATCAGACAATCCGAATCTGTTGATTCCTTTAAATCTCAACTTAAGACTCATCTTTTTGCCTTAACCTACAAATAGTGACTTTAAATTATTAGATTTACAATCTGTACTGCATGGCAGAAGGGCTTCTGTCCCAATGAGATTACCAAGTACTCTTCTCTCTACCAATGACATTTTACATTATAGAGTAAATAGCATTGACTAATGTTAACTGTTCCCCCACCTAGTTTCTCTTGCTGAACAGTGAGAAGTGCCTCAAGTGGTGGTAACCCACAAAGACCCTGGTGGACACCAGCTGTCCGCCTGAAAAAGGAGGCTTTCTGGGATAAGTGTTCCCTAGAGACTCCAGAGACAGTTTCAAGGTACAAATAGGCAAATAATGGTAGCCTCTATAGTGAAAAAGGCAAAACAGCAAGTGTGGGAGGAGTTCAGGGAAGTCATGGCGGACTTTAAGTCGGCACCAAAGCGCTTCCGGAAAACCTTCTAGTACCTCAAGAGGGGAAAACAGGGAACCACCCAAGCTGTTTATAGTAAGGATGGGATGCTGTTGAGCTCAACAGCATCGGTAAAAGGACAATGGAAGGAGCACTTTGAGGAACTCCTGAACCCAACTAACCCACCCTCTAGGACAGAGACAGACCTGGTGGATGATGGAGGATCAACATCAATTTCCCTGGAGGAGGTCACTGGAGTAGTCAAAAAACTCCACAATGGAGGGCTACACCCTTTCCAACCACGGCCGGAGGTCCAAAGTTAGTTGGATTTAAATGGCTTAGGCTCAGGTGGGTATAGGGGTTTAGGTTGGATAAAGTATTCTGGGTTCTGCTAGTGTCCCCCTCTGGGTCGTCCGGGTGCTCGCGCTTAAGTCAACAAAAAGTACTCTGCTTTGTTCTTCTCTGATGGCCAAGCACTGTGCTTACCCCGCAAGACCACAATGTGCAAATAGTGATGGCTAGTCGTCATGTGACTTGGTGGACTCATATGCTATGGCTTCCTCCTCCCTGTCGACATTCTAGAGGGCTATCAAAGAAACTTGACCCAACAGTAAGCTACTCAAGGAATTCGGATGTGGAAAAAAACCGGGAATAAAATAAAAAAATAACAACTCCACAGTGGCAAAGCCCCAGGGATTGATGACATCTGTCCAGAAATGCTGAAGGCTTTGGGCGTTGAGGGACCGTCATGGATGACACGTATCTTCAACATTGCCTGGAATTCTGGGACAGTGCCTAAAGAGCGGCAGACAGGGGTGGTGGTCCCAGTGTTCAAAAAGGTGATCAGAGGGTGTGTGCTAATTAAAGAGGCATCACATTACTCAGCCTCCCTGGAAAGGTCTACTCTAAGGTACTGGAAAGGAGGGTCTGGCCAATAGTCGAACCACAGATTGAGGAGGAACAATGTGGATTCCGTCCTGGTCGTGGAACAACAGACCAGCTCTTTACACTCACAAGATCCTGGAGGGGGTCTGGGAGTATGCCCATCCAGTCTACATGTTTTTTGTAGATCTGGAGAAGGCTTATGACCAGGTCCCTCAGGAGATATTGTAAGAGGTGCTGTGGGAGTATGGGATATAGCGATCGCTACTCAGGGCCAACCAATCCCTGTATACCCAAAGTGAAAGCTGTGTCTGGGTTCTAGGTAGTAAGTCGGACTCTTTCCTGGTGGGGTCAGGCCTCTGCCAGGATTATTTCTTGCCACATATCCCGTTTGTGATACTCATGGACAGGATCTCAAGACGTAGTCATGGAAGAGAGGGGTTGCAGCTCAGTGGATTTAGGATTGCATCACTCCTTTTTGGAGATGAGGTTTCTGATGAAATCATCGGTCTGTGACCTTTAACACTCACTGGATCGATTCACAGCGGAGTCCAAAGCAGCTGAGATGAGATTGAGCACCTCTAAATCTGAGACTATGATTCTAAGCAGGAAACTGGAGGATTGCCCAATCCGAGTAGGGAAGGAGTCCTAAATCCAAGTGATGGAGTTCAAGTATTTTGGGGTCTTGTTCTCAAGTGAAGGGAAGATGGAGCATGAGTTGGACTGGAGAAATTAAACACATTACAAAACCATCATTATCAAGAGAGAGCTGAGCCAGAAGGCAAAGTTCGTGATCTACGAGCCAAAGTTTTTTCCTACTCTCATCTATCGCCATGAAACTTGGGTCATGACCGAAGAAAGGGGAGAAACAGAAAAAAGCTGCTGAAATTAGTTTTCTCAGAAGGGTGTCTGGAAACTCCCTTAGAGATAGGATGTGAAGTTAAGTCATCCATGAAAGACTTTGAGTAGAGCTGCTGCCCCTGCAAGTAGAAAGGAGCCAGTTGAGCTGGTTTGGGCATCCAATAAGGATGCCAGCTGGTTGTCTCCCAAATGTGGTTTTCCAGGCACATCCGGCTAGGAGGAAGCTGCAGGGTAGACCGAGGACCAGGTGGAGGGATTATTTCTCCACACTGGCCTGGGAATGCCTTGAGATCCCTCAGTCAGAGCTAGTTGATGTCGCAAAGGAAAGGAAAACTTGGAGTTTCCAGCTGAAATCTGCCCCCTCCCCAGCCCGATACCAGAGAAGCGGTTGATGATGGATGGATGGATAGATTATACCGTGGGGAAAATAAGTATTTCATCCCCTGCTGATTTGTGAGTCTACCCCCTTACAAAGAAATGAATGGTCTATTCTTTTCATGGTAGGTTCATCTTTACAGTGGGAGACAGAAAATAATTTCAACAAAATCACAATATATTAATACAAAAAATATTTTGTATTTTATTGAGGAAAATAAGTATTCCCCCCCTAAAAACTAGCAATAATTCTGACTTCCACAAACTGGTTACATGAGCAGGAGGCACAGAGATGAGTCCTCTTACATAATTCACCTAATTAAGTACTTGTTACCTGTATAAAAAACACCTGTACAGAATCAATCAATTCATCTGATTCTAGCCTGTCCACAATGGGAAAGACCAAAGAATTGTTAAAGGACATTAGGGACAAAATTGTAACCCTGCACAACACGGGAATGGGCTACAAGACCACTGGTGAGGAGTCAACTGTTAGTTTGATCATTAGAAAATAGAAGAAACATCAATTGACCATCAATCTCCCTTGGTCTGGGGCTCGACGCAAGATCTCACCTCATGTAGTGAACCTGGTCATGAGAAAGGTGAGGGAACAACCCAGAACTACACAGCAGGAGCTTGTTGATGATCTCAAGGCAGCTGGAACCACAGTCACCAAGATGACCATTCACAAAAGACGTGAATATGTTCAGCTGGATCAGAAGTTCATTTCAGAAACGTTTCGTCACTCACCAGGTGACTTCTTCAGTCTGAGACTGAGGACTTCTCAGACTGAATAAGTCACCTGGTGAGTGACGAAACGTTTCTGAAATGAACTTCTGATCCAGCTGAACAGATTCACCTCTTTTGTGATTTCCCTACCTGGATTATTGAGCATGCATCAAGACAAGATGACCATTGGTAACACACTACGCTGTAATGGAATGAAATCCTGTAGTGACTACAAGGTTCCCCTGCTCAAGAAGGCCCATCTGAAGTTTGCCAATCAGCACCTGGATGATTCAGAGGAGGCTTGGGAGAACGTGCTGTGGTCAGATGAGACTAAAATCAAGCTCTTTGGCATCAACTCGACTTGCTGCATTTGGTGTAAGAAAAAAGCTGACTTGGATCCAAAGAACACCATCCCCACCATCAAGCATGATGATGGAAACATTAGGCTTTGGGGCTGTTTATCTGCAAAGGGCACAGAACGACTCCACCAGATTGAGGGGATGATGAATGAGGCCATGTACTAGGAAATCTTGGGTAAGAACCTCTTTCCCTCAGCCAGGAAACTGAAAATGGGTCATGGATGGGTGTTCTAGCATGACAATGACCCAAAACATATGGCGAAGGCAACAAAGGAGTAGCTCAAGAAGCACATTAAGGTAATGGAGCGGCGTAGTCAGTCGCTGGACCTTAATTCTATATAGAATCTGTGAAGGGAGCTGAAGCCTAGAGTTCCCAAGCAACAACCTACCAACCTTGAGGATGTGGAGAGGATCTACAAAGAGGAGTGGGCCAAAATCCCTCCTGGGATCTGCACAAACTTACTGGCCAACTACAAGAAACATTTTACCGTTGTGCTTGCCAACAAGGGTTTCGCCACCAAGCGAAATACTTATTTTCTTCAATAAAACGCAAATAAACTTTAAAAATTCATACAATGTGATTTTCTGGGATTTTTTTTAAAATTCTGTCTCTCACTGTTAAGATGAACATGCGATGAAAAGTACAAACCATCATTTATTTGTAAGGGGGCAAAGTTAAAAAAAATAATTGACAGAAGGTGAATTACTTATTTAATTCCCTGTAATTCTGTTATCCTCTTAGTGTTGTATTCTGTAAATTGCATTTTATTCCGTATACACTGTATACAATATCCATTGCATGACTGTCCATCTTGGGAGAGAGAGCCCTCCTCTCTTGCTCTCCTGAGATTTCTTCCTATTTTTCTCTCTGTTAAAGGGGCTTTTAAGGGTGTTATTCCTTGTCCGATGTGAGGGTCTAAGGACAGGATGTTGTGTTAAGTAAAGTCCATACATTCCTGGATAATTTGTTAATTTAATTTGCTAAAACCAAGGAGGATCAGATTTTTTCCCTTAATTCTTCAAAGCAGACAAAGCACTTACTATGGTGAACAAAGTAAGATATTTGGGTTACATTATCAGTAATGATTTATGTGACAATGATGATGATGTGCAGCGCCAGTGTTGCAAACTGTATACACAAGCCAATATGCCCGCATGCAAATTTCACAAGTGCACAGATGATGTTAAAACTGATGATGCCAAAAATCTTTAAAAGGCCTACTGTACTCCAATCTATACAGCCCATTTATAGTAAAGTAAAACTTAAAAAACTGCAGGTAACTGCTAATGCATTCAGAATCTTGCTCAAGTTTCTAAGATGGACAAGATTAAGTTATATGTTAATCGCTAGTAATGTTCACCAAAATTCAGAACATGTAATTATAATGGTTTTAACCTGAGCCTACATGTGACCGAAGGTACTCCTCTAGTTTCTAGAAACATCAGAACAAATGTCTGTATAGGCTTTAATCACTATGGACTGGTGAACTGCTTTTTTAGCAGTATAATTGTTGTTTTCCTGTTTTTTGTAGGGACCAATGTGTCTGAATACAGTAAGATTTGATTTAGATCAGCATAATTCATCCATCTGCCATATAGAGTCATGTGTATGCATGCTTTTTTTCCAACCAAACACTAGACATGGTTGAATACCACAGAGTTTAGAGAATTTGTTGTATGCCTTATAATATACCATATTTCCCATAGGGGCTAAAAAAATGAAGTTTTGTTCAATCGAGTTGCATGAAATCAAAGCCAACAGCAGTGACAAATAATAATTTTATATTCAAAACAAACACAATTTCCACCTTTACCAAGAACAGGGGCCAAAGCTAGTGTGTGCCACAAGGTAATGTCTGCCAAGTAGAAACATGTGGTTAAGTGGCTGGCACAGTAATATGGTCGATCAGTCAACAAATCTATTCTGGATATTCAAATTGATAGTGTTCAAAAAACATGATTGTGCTTTGGACAATATATGTCACTTGCAACAGTTTAATTATTTCATTAGACATTGACAGCAAAATATTCCAATTATGCTTCCAAAAACGTTAACTAAGAAGAGAGTGATACCTTGACGCTTTGGCGGTGAAGGGCTACCCCAAAAGAGTCTCATCACTGTAGTTACACGGCGCCCTTTCTCCGTATTCTTCTTCTCTTCAAATTTGGAGAAAGTAAGTGGAGCTCCATCATTGCTTTGACTACATGAAAGGACAACATCAGGCACCAAAGAAAAACAGCTATCAAACACAAAGTGAAGTCGAGATTTAAACTTTGGCCTTTACCTTGCATCTTGTCCCTCGGCTCCAGCTTTACGGGTTCTGTCTCTCCAGCATTTGGAGCAGAAGCCTTGCCATGCCGGATTTCCATAATATCCACAGGCATTCTTGCATAGGAGTTCTGCCTGCGAAACTCGTATTCTTTGCTTATCTGTCCACATTGCTAAGCCCTTTCTGTTTCCAACTTCACCCTGTTTGAGATAAGGTAATCAGAATGTGGTGAATGTTTTGATCATTCAGGAAAAAGATTGTGTCTGTGTATAGAAGCAAACTTAAATAGTCCACGTAAACTATAGAAGAGAACTGAGTGCATCCGTAAGTCTGCCCAATGTCGTCGATTGTTGGGATTGCAGCCTGCAGTCCCAAGTCGACTGTTGACTCAAACATTTTCAAAGCCCTCAGTCACAGGCACAATTGCGTTCCAGAGGGCCTTTACATTGCATCCTCCAGGATTGCTAAATCGAATAAATGCAATGTGCCTTTATCCCTATACCTCCATGAAGCAGAAACTCAGCTGGAAAAACCCAGATGACGGATTTTAGTCAAGTCAGGCAAGTCAGAGTAGAACCATAACTTCCTCCCCAAGGCAAACTGATGTGATGTACACGTAAGACGTCGTTTTAGAAAGTTCCCTAGTAGCGCCTTGCCCAATTCTTTCACCCGTAGGGTAATTCGTCACGAACAAGGTCCCCCTTATCATATAAAATACCATATTGAATCCCGGATGGGAGGAAGAGTTTATAGTGGGTATAGTCAGGGCAGAGTCAGCAGATTAATTTCCATCAAGTTGACTTAATTTTGCTTACTTACTATTTTCAAACTATTTAGCTTCCCATTGCGCTCAATAAACTCACGCATAGTTATGAAACAGTTTATTTGGATAACTATCGTTTGAGACAACGTGCTGATAACCTTACCTCTTAGCTTCGCTCGTCAGCTGTGAGGGAGACACAGTAACTGTCGAAGAATGACCTCCGTACTAACGACACAGGAGTGTTTGTTCCCTCCCGCTGCTCTCCGAATCGATCTACTGCTCTTTTGATACAGAAGCAAGCCTTCTTGAAACGTCAATGTTTTCGATTGTGCGACTGTAAATCGCAGTCGACGAATGACCAAATTAACTTAAAACGCCTCAAATGACCGGCCATCTGTAATGACCAGTTTCTCTTTACTTACTTGTTGACAACCGGAAAAGCTTGGCGCAGGGGACGCCACCTCTGGTCATATGGCGTCATGGCTACTCTTTCGTATTTTATTAAGTTTTATTACATACGGTCAAAGAACAGATCTAACATTATTAATACAGAAACAACATACAAATTGCTACTTGGTTACAAGATGAGAGGGTTAAAATGCAAACTCATTATCTTGCTCTTCAATATATAATTAGGATTTTAGCAGGGAATTCATTAGAATGTTTGCTATAGTTGCTTATGCATAAAGATAATACATTTTGATTATATAATCAAATAATCAGACTAGCGACCCTACAAAGATGTATACCCCCCTTTTGTCCAATGAGAACTGAGATAGCCTCCAGTTCCCCGCGACCCGAATTCGGATAAGAGGTTGACAATACGTGTGTGTCTCTGTGTGTGTGCGTGTGCGTGTATACACACACACACACACACACGAACACACACACACGAACACACATACACACACACACACACACACACATATACATACATACATACATACATACATACATACATACATACATACATACATACATACATACATACATACATACATACATACATACATACGGAACGTGTGTATGATCACCCAACTTGCATGTGAAACCAACCTATTGTTGTGTGGCAGCAAGGTACTGTTTATTAGGAGGGGGATGTTTGCCTTCAGCTCAGACTGAAGAAGTCACCTGGTGAGTGACGAAACGTTTCTGTAATGAACCTCTGATCCAGCTGAACAAATTC
>OMLC01055160.1:9884-26483 GCA_900302585.1 Regalecus glesne
CAATACCAACTACACAGTAATTTACAGTATTCACATGTTTATTACTCCCCTGGTTAGAAACAATGAAATAAGAGAACATAATGCACTTGTTAAGAAAATACTTCATAAGGTTAAAACTGACTTCCTACCATTACAGCCCCTATTAGCAATAGTAGCACTAATCTGACTTTAGAGGTTAGATTGGAAGGGATTTTTGGCAATACTCACAGAACAATATTTCTGAGTGTCAGACTGTGTTGTGACACCTCACTTTCTGCAAAGCCCATCGTCTCCAGCTCAAACATGGTGAACAGCTGCCGTCGAGGATAGATTATTTGGCACTGCATGTATAGGACATTACAATAGTCAAATACACACCGAATTATAAAATAAATCAGTCTCACAAGAAGTGGAGTCTGGGTAGCAAGACTAAAGAAACTCACAAGTGATTCAGTTTAGATTACAAAAACATTCGAGTTGGGAAATTAATGTTTGCAAAAATCTATATTTCATTGAATTAGGAGGGCGACATTGTGATTTTTTTCAGAGATGAATGGATCTACTTGTGTATAGACTGTCACTGGAGTGATTTAATCAATAACAGGGCACAGCTGATCGTCTACACAAGCAGGTGCCAAGTGAAGTGGAAGTGGGTGAGCAGCAGCTCATTTTACTTAAAAGCATTGAATAGGCTTTGGTAGACTCATCATCCAGCACCCACATCAACCATATGAAAAAAGCAATTACCCCCCTGAGCTTAATAACTGGTTGTTCCAGCTTTAGTAGCAACAACTACAACCAAATGCTTCCTTAAATTGGAGATCAGTCTTTCACATCTGTAGAGGAATTTTGGCCCATTCTTTGCTGAATTGATGCAATTCAGCAACATTGGAGGGTTTGAGGATGAACTGCTTATTTAAGGTCCTGCTATAGCATCTCGATGGGGTTCAAGTCAGGACTTTGATTAAATGTTGTTTCTTTTCTACCATTCTGAGTTGGACTTACTCTTGAGATCTGAATAACGGTCCTCCTGCATGAAACAATTATGCTTCAGGTTACCAACTGATGACCAGACATTCTCCTTCAGAATTTTCTGGTAGAGAGCAGAACTCATAGTCCCTATAATGATGGCAAGTTTTCAGGGCAGCAAAGTATCCCTACACCATAAAATAAAATAAATTAATAAATTGTTCCCTAATCAGTCCCATAAGGGGAAATTTGAAATTCAGGTGACTTCTTCAGTCAGACTGAAGAAGTCACCTGGTGAGTGACGAAACGTTTCTCAATAAACTTCTGAACCAGTTGAACAGATTCACCTCTTTTGGTGATTTCCCTACCTGGATTATTGAGCATGCATCAAATCATAAGCTAAGCTGTTCCAGAAATGCTCTGACCAAGTGATCTGGCCCTTACATGTTGGCCCTCGTCAAAAGTTGCTCAGGTCTTCACTCTTACATCCAATATCTTGAATAGGAAAACTGATTGTTCACTGACCATCCAACGGACACAGACCTTGACAAGTGACCTTGTTTAGAAATGGTCAAGATTATTTGGTTCACCTATGAGTGGTTATGCTTTGGCTCATCAGAGTATATCACAACAAAAGCTTCTCTGGAATTTCTGTTGATGGTGGCAGTGTGCTGCTTGTTGAGAGCTTCGTTGTGATTTTTTTTGTGTGTAGTTTTGTATGTCTTGTTGACATAATTGTGGTGTGCACGGTATAGCTTTAGGTTGTCTTTATTCTTAAAGCGTATTATGTGTGTATTGTAATGTTTCTGATGTGACCTACCAAAGGACTGCAGGTGTGAATTACCTTGATGCTATAATCTGGTGTTGCATCAAATGGGGACATTTATATAAAAAGCTGCGCATGGTCCCTTTTAAATAAATAGACAGATAAATGAATAATCTAACCTTTTTAACTCAATGATATTATCACATCAAACTGAATTTTGTGTTTACTCTGGCTCTGTTTGTCTTATATTAATTTGTATGAAGATCTGAAACCATTCAGTGTGAAAAATATGCAAAAATAGCAGAAATTAGGTAGGTGGCAAATTTTTTCAGTGTATTCAATATAACACCATATTCAATATAACACCACCACCAAACAGCTAACAACAAAGACCAACTTCATACAAAGCACTGATAGAGGGTATGCTCACCTTCATGAGCTCTTCTAAGCAGGAGAGGTATATGTTGTAGATGCCCTTCTCAGATGGCGGCCCAATATACTGCTTTATGTCTGCTCTGTCCACAAATGCTAGGTCAATCTTTTCTGTCACATTAGACGTTGTCAGGATCACTACATTGGAGTGTCTGAAATATGAAAATGAACAACTAACTGAAAATGAAACAATGGGAAACCCTAATAAGATGATTTTCAACCTG
This sequence comes from Regalecus glesne, assembly GCA_900302585.1. NCBI lineage: Eukaryota > Metazoa > Chordata > Actinopteri > Lampriformes > Regalecidae > Regalecus > Regalecus glesne. The sequence goes on from OMLC01055160.1 coordinate 12,255, forward strand.
GTATAAGTAAATGAGTGATCTCATGTATGCTGCAGTTCAGCCTGTTTTCTGATAAATGTGGAATTGTTTAAACAGCACTTTAGAATCCACTCTAACCGTTTGATTTGGTCCAGTTGTGTAAGAACAGCATTCACCACTCTGATGGCATCAGAGGGCTCAGTTCCTGCCTGGCAGGCATTTCTTGCAGCAGTCAAACTCTCCACCTACAGAACATTACATTTTATACATATCTTTGAATAATGACCTAAATAACTGAGAGCCAATAAAACATTGATCTATTCATTATTTACCCACTTAATCTAATTCAAGGCTGAGGGAGGTGGAGCCTATCCCAGGGCAAAAGCCAAGGTGACAGTCACACATATCCTTTACTATGCACTATTTTGAGGCTTCAATTCACCTTGCATGCATGTCTTTAGACTGCAGGAGGAGATTAGAGTGTTTGGTGGAAACCCATGGGAACACAAAAAGAACATGCAAACGCCACACAATTTGCCTGGGATAATACATGTGAGGCTGCAGTACTGACCGCAAAGCCCTCATGACACCAACGACACAATGTTTTTTCTTTGAATCCCTGCAATGAACGCGCAGGTGTTCTCTGCATCTTTAATATATTTGGGGCAAACCAGCCTATCCTAGTTTTCAAATAAAATGCAAGCAGAAAAAAATTCTGAAACTTGAAATCTTTGAAGACAAAATGGCACACCTTTTAATCTTATGGTATGTGTTGACTTTTTTCTCTTCAGGTAAAGTCAATTATATTCTAGTCTTTATTTATACTCTTCGGCCTCTGTTGGTTCTAAATGTTTATCTTGGCCATGGACAAATGACTGGTGAGAACACAAACCTTATGTCAACATTGGAGGTTTAATTTAAGATCCTATCTAGTCCTTAAAGGGCTTAGTCAAAGTGAGTCGATTAACTCATTTGGGCTGAATTTCTCGTAAAGTTGCCTTCAAATGCTAATTTGAGTTTGGCCATGCTAAAGAGTCATTCTAGTCCAAGTAGGCTGAATCTATTCATGCAAAAGGCCCTGTGAGAAATAACTTTCTTAGTTCAAAATCAGACTAGAGGAGTACTGCAGTGTAAGCAGGAAACAGGCGTACCTCATCAATCAGCACAAACACAAGAGCATTTTTGTCATCTATCAGTTGCTGGATCTTCTGGAACATCTTGGTGACTAGCTTACCACTCTGAAACAAAGCACCACATTTAGTCATTCAAAAGAAGACATCTCCAACAAGAAAATACAATACTTGCTGTTAAGTACAAGGTGGTGGATATACCTCTGAAAACCACTTTGAGAACAAGCTGTGGCTGTTTATCTCAACAAACTGTCCATAAGAATACCTGCACGGAATAGAAGAAAATTGTAACACTAGCTAGTGAGAAGGGATACATTTAGGACTTCAGAAAACTTTTCCATATGAAGATCCTTACCTGTTTGACATTCTGATTGACAGTTTCTGGGCAAGGGCTTTGCACAAGGAAGTCTTCCCTGTACCTGGGGGACCTGAGCGATGGCAAATGAACAATGCATCACTGTCTAGGTTAATGAGAACTCATTAATGATATTTATTCTTACAATTATCACATTAAATCTGACACACACACTGACAAGGAATTCATTCATCATAAGCTGATTGCATTCAAGTTAATTACCATGAAGAAGCACAACACGGTTCCATGAAATAAGGTTGCTGTCAACATTCTTGTCTGAGAAGTAAATTGTTGTTGAAATATAATCCATGAGCTAAAGAAAAGAAAGATACAACTTGAACTTTGGTGCGATTGGACTATGATAGACATTCATGTCACTCTCAATCTCTGTTTTCCTCCCATCAATTTATATATAGATTCTATTCACCTGTGATTTGACATTGCTCTCATATACCAGACTCTCCCAAATCCCATGAAATTCCGCTGTGAATGAGAGTCAAACATAAGTAAAATGATTTTTCCCATACACAAAGAATATTAAATTGTGATTGCAATTTGTGATAGCAGTGAGGAGTAATACATGAATTAAAGAAATCAAATATACATCCACACACATGTACATACACAGTCTTTTTATGCTAATACAAAGTAGTTATTAGCTTGAAAAAACACTTGCTATATTGACTAGAACAAAAAGATTATTAATAACAGTAATAACAAGGACATTGATATCAATTCACATCCACTGCAATTCAGTATCTGACCAGCTGGAAGTAGCCAGTGATTGGCTGCTGAAAGTTCCTCCTCCTCCTCCAAAGTGAGTGTGCTGGGGCCTTCATCGTTCAGCCTAAATATGTAGATGGAGACGGAGCAGCTCCTCAGATCAACTGGCTTAGTATGGGAAAGATTTAGAAGAAATTAATGAAACAGTAGAATTACTTCATTCATGAAAATATTAACTAATCGGAGACACACACCGAGAGTATTGCCATGTCAAAACAACTTACCATTTCCTCCACATCAACTATAGCCACTGTCTCAACATGTTTCCTGAGGAAGTCTTCATCAAACTCTGTCCACTTGTAGTTTCCGAAAAACACGGTATGGCGGTTAAGCAGAGCCAAAACATGAAGCTTCACTTCAGACTGTTTTGCTGTGCTGTGTGACAGGATAGATGTGTTATTACATTAGAAGTATGATATAAAATATTGTTCGTTGGAACATAGTCAGTATATATAGTCTACCACTGATCTAACAGCCATATTATGTATACAGTAGTATAAAGTGAATCCTTGTGTATATATCTGATCATTGTTGTGTTGTCGTTCTGTGTTAAGTATCTGTTATACCCATGAAACCAAAGTCAAATTTGATGTGTGTGAAAACCCACATGACCAATAAACTGATTCTGACTTTACACACCTGTGAGATTTTACATGCACCTCCACATTGATGTTTTCTTTCTGACCACCATCTTCCATCCTGTCACCCTCCATGCCTGGAAAGAAATGCCTTGACATTATAAAAAACATCTTCTTTTTGTCCAATAATCCAGGTGTCAAAAATGTAAATGATCTGAACCAGGTCCTCTGAATATAGTTTAAGAACAGGAGGACATTTCAACATTAACCTGAATGTCTTCAGATGACCTGATTCAAATTATTTTGACTTTGACTCTAAACACACTGTCCAGCAGATATACAGCTCAAACTAAATAATGTTCAATCCTGCATGGAGATAACAGGGCTTGTCGTGGTAAGGAAGACCACTGAGCTAAACATTTCCCTTTGGCTCGTTAGCTAACATTAGCTAGTCAATATGTCCAACTTGCCGGCTGGTTTTCAAGAATAGTAGAACTGAAAAATGAGATTGGAGTTAAACTAGAACATTTACACTACATACCCAACTTCAAAAGAACGGCTTACGATTGAGAGATGGATGGAGAGAGTTTTCACGTTAATTCAGACTAACAACCGCCTCGTCAGCTGTTCGTTCTACTTCCAGCTAGAATTCAGTCACTCGAATGCGCGGGTTTACTCACCCGGAAACACATGACTTGATTTTGGAGGATATCTTCCGGTTCACGGTTTCCGACTCTTCTCCTGATTGTTGTAGCCCCTTGTCTCTAGATAACAGACGTGATTTCCTCCAACTAACAGCTGAAGATGGGGAAGAAGCACAAGAGAAACAAACCGGAATGGAGAACAGTTGATGGTACGTATATGCATGGAGACGTTTGGCTGTCATATAGTGGCTTTTTTTCAAAATTTCCGAAATGACAGCGTTGTTAGTTAGCGTAGCAGGGTAGCTACAGCCTGATAGCTGTTTACTTAGTTCCTGTATAGGTATAGTATTTTTGTATTTGTACGTGGTTATTTAAATGGAGACAGTGCATATTAAGAAAATGTAGATTCAAATTTAACGCCAGATAAATGCCAGACTATGGCCCCATGCTATTTTTGATCTCTTGTTCTTTGGCAAAATATAAACAGCACATATTACTTGAAACTCAGTCTAAATAATAACATATATTGCCAGCATATACTCGGAGCCATACTAGATAAAACTTACTCTACATAATAACAAGCCCTTAAAGTAACTTCAAGCTGATATTGAAATAACTATTTATAGTAACTCAAATACACATCATTCACAGTACATGAAAACAGAACAGAGCAGCCCACTTGAAACTCATTCTCCACAATAAACAAGTGCTTACACATGAATTACGCCCTTATCTACAAAATGCAATGATATTTTCAAAAGTTTTAAGATAGGTTGTGGGAACAGTTTTGATTATCCAGTAACTGTGTTTTTAAATGTTTTGTAAATGAAGGAAGGGTTCCCAAGTCCCATAGAACACTTAGTATCATGTTCCACGTCTGAGAAGCTTGCTATAGACATAGATCCAGAAATTCTTAGTGAAACCTGGAAATGAATTGTGTGTATGTGAAAGTCATACATTTTGAAACAAAAAAATGTATGAATTTATCTAAGGTATTTTCATCCATCTTTATCATGCTTTACTATATGATTCATCATCGTAATAACCTGCTGTGGTTTAATCACTAACTGCTGAAGGTTTCGTTTGTAGACTACGAGGACAAGCCTCTTGAGAAACCTCTGAAACTTGTGCTGAAAGTTGGTGGGAGCGAGGTCACAGAACTCTCTGGGTCTGGCCATGATTCCAGTTACTACGATGACAGATCAGACCACGAACGAGAGCGCCACAAAGAGAAAAAGAAAAAGAAGAAGAAAAAGTCTGAGAAAGATAAAGACAAACATGTGGACGACGAGGAGAGAAGGCGACGAAAGGTTAGTTTAGGGAAAAAAATATTTCACGTGAATAATATATTGTTTGACACTAAACCATTTTCCTACTAGGAAGAAAAGAGGAAGAAGAGAGAGCGAGAGCAGAATGAATCAGAGGCAGCAGCCGCTACTGCTGAGAGTGCTGGTGTTCCAGTTGAACCTTTCACGATCTCAAAGTGTGTAACTATCGCTATAGAGGTGAGTTGCTGAAGCTTCAGGGTGAATACATGTTGCGCACATTCATAATGGTCATCCTGATAACATGCTTTCGTTAAACTCATGTCTTATCAGCCAGAGGAGAAGAAAAGGAAGAAGGAGAAATTTGAAATAGAGCCTGAGGTGGAGGAGTTTCACCCTAATGTCAAGATTGAGGTGGAGCAGCAAGGGGATAGGCCGGTCCGGGCATGCAGGACCCAGCAAGGCAAGAAAGCCCCACTACTGCTCAAACCTCAACTTTCATGTTTCTCTGAGTTCGTTGATTTCATTTGTTCAAGCTTTTGTTTGTTCATTAATCCAATTAAGAGTCATGGAAGCCTGAAGCCTTTCCTAGTAGGCATTGTTTCTGTTTTTATTTTAAAATTCTCCCTAATGTCTCAATGCAGAGAATGAGTCAACTCCTCGTCAGCAACTACTGGAACATTTCTTGTGCCAGCTTCAGAGGTAAGGACTGTTGGCTCAGCATATATCAACATGCATATCTACCCATAATGCCAGGCTGTTGCTTTGCTTTGGGCATGGTGTAGAGAGGCTGTATGTGTCATAAAGACCCAGAAGTCTAGAGAACATTTAAGCTGACCCTAAATAAAACATTTTATTCATCCCTTCTTTACAGGAAGGATCCCCATGGATTTTTTGCCTTTCCAGTGACAGATGCCATTGCCCCTGGGTACTCTATGATCATTAAACACCCAATGGACTTCAGCACAATGAAAGACAAAATAACAACCAACGAGTACAAGACTATTACAGAATTCAAGGTGAGGTGTAACAAAAGTTAACCAGACACTCACATTTCACTGACTCACTTGGACATTTATTTGCAATGAAAAAAAGTATTATGCTGGATAAGAACTCATTGCATTCAAACCAAGCTCAAATCGTATCTGTATCTTTTAAATTCTCACTAAATTCTTCTTCTAGGCTGACTTTAAACTGATGTGTGACAACGCCATGGTGTACAACCGACCAGAGACTGTGTACTATAAGGCCGCCAAGAAACTGCTCCATACCGGCTTCAAGATGATGAGCAAAGTAATGCTCCCATCAGTCTCATGTAATCCGGTTGACGGTAGCTTTGCTGGTGTTTTCTGTACAGTGCAGTACAGTGTGGGTACAGTGACTTACTTTAGAGATAACTTAATTGTCAGGTTGTTTATCGATTCATGTGGGTGGACACCACAACGCCCCGTGCTTCAGCGCTGGGGCACAAATTTAGCACTGGTTGTTTTGCAAAAAAAAGTATAATGCATTTAAATTGGATTCCTACTCAAAAAAACTGAACGGATGCTATGGGCAAAGTAATATCCCAGACTGATGGAGTATGATTGGAATATAGTCATGAATCGGGTTTCTTACTTGGTGTTAATGCTCTTTTAAATGTAAAGAAGCACCATCACCACCCCTTCCCATCCTTTTTTCTATCTTATCGCTCCATTGCCAGTTATGCAGGTGAAATAAAGCTTTGTCTCATGGCTCTCCTATGTCCGCAGGAGCGTCTGTTTGCTCTGAAGCGCAGCATGTCTTTCATGCAAGACATGGACTTTTCTCAGCAGGCGGCCATTTTGGGAGATGAGGACGTTACAGCTGAAATACCCCCACCAGAGATCATCCCAATCCCAGTTGAGTCAGCCAAAAAGTCCAAGAAACAGCCGGTCAAAGACATGAAGGAAGTCATCAGGTATGCCACACACTATAGCCTTATAGGGTGGTGCTGAACACTAACAGTTTGAAATGGGAACATAAGAATTCTGAGTGAATCCCTCTGCATCCTCAATTAATCATCTAATTCGTTCATTCATAGATGGACAGACAGAGTACAAAATTTAAGCTATTCTATCATTCAGATAAATTATTTTTAAATTATAGCAAAGATGGACTATATTTTTAAAAATGGTGAATCATTGCTTTGTAGGTTACGTATTGTAGCAAACTTTGAATTTAAGAATTCATTCAGGTGTCAAGTATGATAATATTTTGCCTCTCTTTTCTCAGCTACCTTTATGAACCTGAGGGAAATGCCTGCAGTTTGACTGACAGCACAGCAGAGGAGCATGTTCTGGCCCTCGTAGAACATGCAGCAGATGAAGCACGGGACCGCATCAACCGATACATGCCACACTCGAAGGTTCTCCACTTAAATACATATATTAGTGGCTTAGGACCTGTCCATTAATATTACAATGACTTAATTTTACCCCAGCTACAGATGTGCAATCATACTCCGAAAACTTTGTGATAAATAACTGTTCTAATGACCCAGCTACCTCTATTGCCATGCTCAGCCCATCTGATATATTTGAATCACAGTTCAAATCTATTTTATTTGCCAAGGAAATTCATATTCCAGGGTTCTTTTTCTTGTTTTCCTCACCGTCCCTCATGCCCTGTGAACCTATTCTACCCCAGTCCAACGCTGTCTCAAGCTTATAAATGCAGTGGAGACATTTGATGATGGAAACACTACTAATGCAACTTTCAGCTGCTCCCATCAGGGGTTCCACAGTGGATCATCCAGCTCCATCTCATCCTGTCCTCTGCATCTTCCTCTGTCACACCAGCCACCTCCATGTCCTCCCTCTCCACGTCCATAAACTTCTCTTTTGGTCTTTCTCATTTCCTTTTGCCAGGCACCTCCATTTTCAGCATCCTTCTACCCTGGTTGATCAATATATATATCAGTACTTTTTTTGGATAGAAATATTGGATGGTGGGCAGTTTGAACAAACTGGCATTAAATCTCAGGAGGAAATGGAAAGGGCAATTTTTTGTCGGATGAGTCTGTGTAACATTTCTTGTAAATGTACATAGTTTTGACTTCATCTTTCTTCACATTTCCAGATGGGCTACTTGCGCAAAGACACAGACACTTCTCTTCTGTATACCGTTGTAAACCAGCTTGACCCTGATGTAGAAGGTTTGATATTCCAACTTATTTAACTATTTGAGTGAAAAACTGAGGTATGTGGCTTAATTTCAACAAAAGATGTCAATCCTGGATAGATTCTCAATATTTGTATGGAAATATTACATCTTCATTTTCTGTAACAAATTTGCCAACATAGAACCCCTGCTTGATGAATTCCTTCATAGCCATGCTGTCCAAAATGGCAACGTCTCCAATTATATCTGTCCACCGACCTGTTTCTACTGATAACATAAGGGATTCAGATTCCAACCAGCCACTCCCCCTTTCTTATCTGAGATGCCTCAAAAATGTCCTGTTTGCTTTTTTGCATGACAAAGGGCATAGCACCGGTGACACTGGGGGTATTACATGTATCACATTAATAGACAAGCTACTATGCTTTTTGGAAAAGAAGCTATTTTTTTCTCTGTTGTGTTTTACAGAAGAGGAGACCCACACTGTTGACCTGAGTTCCTTGTCAAATAAGCTACTGCCTGGTTTAACAACCTTGGGCTTCAAAGATGATAGAAGACACAAAGGTATGTTACCCGAGTGCACATTCAATAGTCACGTCATTTCACTGTCAATCGTTTATCTGAAGTCGGATTGTGTTGATCTGTGGATGCCTATCCCAGCCCTCATTGAGCGTAAGGTGAAGAAGGCCCTGGACAGGTTGCAGTTGCATCCCAGGGCAGGTGTGGGGTGCATTATAGCCGGACTATTTAGTTCCCAAAGTCTGCGCTCTACCCCTGAGCTGCAGCACCCCAATAGATTTGTTAAAATAGAAATGTGATCAGCTTGTTCATTTGCTCAAATGAATAGCAAGAGAAATGCAAGTAGCAAGTTTATGCATCATGATTTCCTCTCTCACTGGACAGTCACCTTCCTGAGCAGCGCCTACAACATTCAGAGCCTCCAGAAAAACTCTATATTTCCTGATCTGCTGACGGATGAGATGGACATGTTGTATTCAGCCTATGGCGATGAGACGGGGGTACAGTGTGCTTTCAGGTAGGTTGCCTTCTGGTCTTAGAGCAATTTTATACCGAAATAGCAGCAGGGTGATTTAGTTAGGTGCCATCAAGCAGGAATACAAATTCCAACTAGGCTCAGAACTCTTCAGTATAATGGGTCACCTAAACTGTCAGTGGCTGGGTCACATTCATCTAATGTGATAACATTTTCATCCAACACAGGAGTTATTGATTTTGTTCATAGGGATAAGTTGAGTTAATCTCATCTCGTCCTGTTATCCTTCTAGTTGTGTGTAACTGGTTCGTTTTGATTCTTAGTATACAGGAGTTTGTCAAGGGATGTGGCAGCATCACAAAGCATTTGGTTGATGGGCTTCTGAATAAGATGACTGCAGGGGATCACACCAAGGCCATCAATCAGATCTATCAGGTAACCTGCAGCAGCTTTACGTGCTTATAAAAGCATCAGTATTAGCCATAATTGTTGGAATTGATCACCTATATTTATATTAGGAATGTGACTTGGTGAGTTGCTCACATGTCGCACTTACACATTACGAAAATAATACAAAGGTATATATAATCTTATAGAGTATTTGTCTTGAATAAATAAATTAAATACATTTTTACCTTATCAGTCCCACAAGGGGAAATTTGCAATTCTCTGCTTTTAACCCATCCTATTGTATAGGAGCAGCGAGCAGACACTATGTGGCACGTGAGAAGCAGTTAGGTCTTGCTCAGGGACACCTCAACATGTTTTCTGCAGGACTGGGGATCAAACCGGAAACCTTCCAATCACCAGTTGACCGCTCTACCCACTGAGCTATGCCGCCCCAACTCTTGTAGGCTCCACAGCGGTTTGGTCTCAGATCTCTGTGTTCTGAGTCCAGCGTGCGAACCCTAACAACATAGAATCTACATAGGCATATTACCCTAGACCTTATCAGCTTTGCATTTATATCTACTTCAGAATAGCATCAAGAGATTCTGCTGCTTTCGACTAGTGATACAAGCTCTGTGTACAGATGATGTTTGTGTTATATTTCAGAAAAGAAACATGCCACTGAAGCCCGATGAAGGCAAGACCAGCATTTGTGAAATGCAGGTATGCTACAGCTCATAGAAGGCAACACTCCGCTTTTCCTCACGTGCTGGATGGTCTGATTTGGGTTGTTTTTGCCTGTTCAGATGGCAGATGGCAGTGGTCTGGGAGAGAGTGGCTCAGTGCTGGACTTCATGTCAATGAAGAACTATCCAGACATGTCTCTGGACATATCCATGCTCAACTCATTAGGTAATAATCCTGACCGCACACTCAAGGAACACGGTTCTCAGCATCAAATCCATTATATTTCCAAAGTTGATCTTGACTGTCTCCGGTCCCATATCAGGCAAACCGGTTAAGAAAGAGCCGGGACAGGAAGAGGGCCAACAACACTTTCATGATGCGGACAAAATCTTGCAGGAGTTCCAGGACACGCAGGTGGATCGGGTCGGCTCCAGGCCCTCCTCCAATCTGTCCTCTCTGTCTAACGCTTCAGAGAGGGACCAGCACCACCTAGGTACACGAACAACACACAAAATAGTCGAATTGGTTCATCTTGACACAGCGTTTGTTGAAAAAACATGTCATCAATCATCCAGGTGACATCTTCAGTCCAAACTGAGTCCAAACTACACTAAAGATATCACTTGTACAAGTGATTGAACATTTCTTTCAATAAACTCTGTATCAAGTGAACCGATTCAACTTTTCGTGATTTCCTTAACTGGAATATTGAGGATGTATGAAGACATGAACAGCAGGAATGTTGTTTGCTTGGGAAGTAGGGCAGTCATCTAGTCATCAGATGTCCTTGACCAGGACACTGAACCCCTAATTGCTCAAGCCTTACGATGGAATGGCAACCCGTCCATGGTGTTTCCCCGCCTTTTGCCTAATGAATGCTGGGATAGAATCCAGCGTGGCTCCGTGACTCACTTTCAGATTACCAGTTATAAATGTCAACCAAAAGATGGTAGCCGTGAACTGTCTGATTGTTTTGCTTAAATTTCTCTTCACCACGGTATTAAAACCAGGTCTCAGCCAAAGGTCTCCTTGTTCTTGTTGCCCACAGGAAGCCCATCACACCTTGGTGTTGGTGACCAGTCCGATATGGTTCACGACCCTTACGAGTTCCTGCAATCTCCTGAGCCGGGCTCCACAGCCAACAGCTGACCGCACACACTGCCATTTGGTGCCCTGGTGTTAACCGCACTCTATGTTTGGTCCTAGATTCTGTTTGAACACTTTAAGGTTGCATTAGGAGACCCCTGGCCTGGTTCGAAGGCTAATCATGACCATATGGACTATTTATATTTTGTGGATCACATTTTTCTATGAGTTGTAACATTGTCAAATATATAAATACATATAATGTTGTTGTTTTTTATCTGAACATACGTGGAACTGGTGTCTCACCTTCTTAATTCTTAAGAAACTTTCATGAGGAGCTCAAAATCAACATCACCTACATCAGATTATAACCACAGCACTATAAGAGGCCCACTTTACCTGTCATAATTATTCCCCATGTTGTGGGGGCTGACATGGTCTTAGACAGAGTTTAGAAGAATTAAGGCCGGATGCCCTTCCTGACATCCCACGGTGGGTTTGAACACACAAAATCTGGTTCATCAATTCCCAAAGTGTGTGCTAGACAACTGAGCTAATCACAGCACTAAAACGGCTTTATTTGCAAAATCACAACCGGTTTAACTACATTTCCAAACAGTGGATGCTGTAACGCTGCTGGACTTGGCACTTAGTTTGAAATATTGGTGTTGAATTAGAATCAGTTAATTGGACATTGAGGTTTTCACACACATGAAAAGTGTATTTGTTTTCATGGCTCCCACACAAACTTCACAAAGAATAAAAACACAACAATCTTAAGATATATATACAAGGAATCGCTACATGGGACATTCTACCGAATTAGTTCAACCTGCGGTCCCACGATTAAAAAAAACAACATCTAACATAAAAATTTAGTATCCAGACAAAGATATCCACTAAGATTATGTTATGATCTACTCAAACCCAGGGCATTAAAATATGTCATAAGCTAAATATAAATAAAATCCTCATTTAACAGGTGTTTTCTATGGGGAGGTAGCTTTCCCACACCCTGACTCCACATTTAAATGTCTAATCAGACTTCATTCAGGATTTCAAAGAATTTCAATTGTGCTTCTCAAAAGATCTTTTTGATTAACTTGAAAAAGAAGTTGAAATATTTTGATTCACTTTGTGTTTTTTTTTATTAAAAAAATCTAAAAAAAAAATCCTGTCCCATGGTTTCATGTCACTACCGAAACATGAGTGTTGTAGAGTCCATAGGCTGAGCCTGGTATTAGCCATGCCCCTGCGTTTTTGACCGGGACGTGAGACTGATCCCCTTTACCTCATTGGCCCACGGTGAGTAGTTTAATTCTTTTCATTTTGAAATAAATGTGTTCCAGTGTCTGGAAATCAGTGTCTGACCTTTCAAATGTCACTACCAAACACGTTTCTCTTCGATTAAGTAAACTTTTTGGACTTTGATGCAAAATATCCTCTTTTATGTGTGTACGACTCTTCAAACTTGTATTTGTTAGCATCGTGCTTGCTAGCATGCCTTAGTTCTCAAAAAATAGCCAAAGTTGTTGCAACCAAAAGGTATGCTGAAGTTTTGGTAGTGACAAAGTTGCATGTTATCATCAACCTCAAGGAAATGTACATCATAAAGGGAAGGTTTTTAAAATCATGAATATAAATAAAGCTCTTAAAACAGGTAGATAATGCTGATCTCAATTTGGAATTGTAGAGTCGGGGAGAGAGAATCCCAAGACAACAACCAACACGCCAAAGCAAAACAGAGAAAGTGGAGCAGAGAGGCTGAGGATACAGACTGAGAGTGAGGGACGACCCAGTGAAGCATCATGAATGCTGAAGGAAGTAAGAAATGAAGGGAAGAAGAAGAGTTTCACTCTATCAGAGACCCGTCCAAGAGAGAACAAAGGAACGTCAGAAGATCGTGAAGGGAACAAAGCGGCGAAGACACAGCATGTCGGTGAAAAGAGAGATGGAGACCTTTTGCAGGCCTTCCTTACCACCTCCATCTTCTGGTGAGGCTGGTCAGACACCAGAGTGTAGGCCTGCAGATGACAGGAGGATGACGTGCTAAAATGCATAACTATAGAAAATCCCAGAAGCTTGAGCATGAATTCAAAGACACACAGCAGAGGGCAGCAAAGTATAGAAAGGTGTCAGGGGGTTAAGGTTCAGGTTGACATCACCAGTTCCCTAGGGAACGAAAACTCCGAGGGGAGTATGGAAGCAAGAGTTTCTGCTCACATCTAAAGTACTCTCCTTTTTCACAATACACATATGAAGCAAAAGTAAAAATCCAAACGCCAGCTATAAAGAGAAACGTGGGGTCAGGAGAGCTCTCTCAGCCGGACTGCTCGGAAAACAACACTTTGTTCACATCTCACACACAGAGTCCAACAAGACTGCAGACAACCCACGTCCAAGGTTCAGCCACCAGAGGACTGGTAATCCAAAGTCCGCGGACGTCATCAAAGCTGGCATCAGTGGGGGAAGGATGAAACTATCTCGAAACTCCAAAAGAAGAAACAGAAGAGGTTCCTCTCTGACGTTGGTTCATCAATGTTATGGGGAACCAACATCAGTCAGGGAGACGTGTCTTCACCGTGCGTGACACATGACAGCAGAGCGGCTCAAGGCGTGGCGTTATGAGATACAGGCCTTGACCATGGCCGTAGAGGAGCTGTGCTGTGATCCACAGGCCAAAGCTTCCCTGTGCAGGCTACGTCTCGTGTGATAGCAAGTCATTGACACACCACAAGTACATCAGCAGCAGGAGCCACGGGGTGGCTGAGGGGGGGGATCAGGAAAGAGAAAAGGATGGAGAGAGAAGACCACAGTGACAATGACTGTTTTAAGAGAGATGGCAGAGCTCAGTGGGTAGAGCGGTCCTCTGGCAATAGGAAGGTTAAGGGTTTGACACTCGGTCCTGCAGAAAGCATGTCGAGGTGTCCTTGAGCAAGACACCGAACCCCTAATTACTCCCCAAGTCCTATGTGGTGGCAGCTCCCTGCTCCTATACAATAGGATGGGTTAAATGCAGAGAATTGCACATTTGCCCTTGTGGGACTGATAAGGGAATCCCAAATGTTTTTTACACAACTGTAAGGGAAGCCCAGAGCACCTTTTAGAAGATCCTAACAGAGAAATGAAAGCCAAAGTGTGAAAGCACCTCTTTAACATCCATCATCAGTACACAGCTACAATCCTTGCACAATGTGCCATATATAAATGTGCCATAC
>OMLC01055162.1:0-16194 GCA_900302585.1 Regalecus glesne
CCCAGGGTGGAGATATAATCCCTCCACCTGGTCCTCAGTCTACCCCGTGGCCTCCTCCCAGCTGGACGTGTCTGGAACACCTCACTAGGGAGGAGACCAGGTGACCTCCTGACTAGATGCTGAACCTCCTCCACTGACTCCTCTCTAGGTAGAGGAGCAGAGGCTCTACTCTGAGACCCTCATGATGACTGAACCTCTCCCCCTGTCTCTGAGGGAGACTCCAGACACCCTCATGAGAAAATGGTGTATGTGGTGTAATTCATAGAGTGAGGAAAAGGTAGAAGAGGGCAATAACTTACTGGTCTTCCTAGTTGTCCTGAAGGCCCGGTCTCACCTGGTGTCCCTGGGTGACCCTATTCCAAACACACAATACGGGGAGATTGAGAGATTGAGTGAGAGGCATAGGTTGCTTGTGGACACATAAGCATGATAAACACATGTGACCCTGGACATCTTCGGGCATCAGAGATCTGTTATCGTTACATCTCAGATGGATGTCGACTGCACGGGCCAGTGTAACTAGTTAGCATGTCAGAATCTCATTTGTTGTTGGTTTTAACCAGACAAATTGCCCTACCAACTAAGAACAGCCATATGCCGTCATCCACACCATCAGAAGTGCGTCATCTATCTCAATCCTTTCTGTCTCTGGGCTGGCTGAGGGTTCCCGTGTTGAGACAAATGAAGCCACAGGCTCCACTCCTGGTGTTGCATCTCCATCATTTACTTTAGGGTTTTAGCTTTACATCTGCAGAAATGCTCCAAGTATTGTAAACAACATTTGTTGTGACATCCATCTGTCCATCCATTGTGAATGGCTTGTCCAAAGTTGGGTTGTGGAGTCATGCCTGTCCCAGTATTCATTGGGTGAAAGGTGAGGAAACACCCTGGACAGGTCACCATTCCATCACAGGGGTTGAGTTGAGCACTTAGGGGTTCAGTATCTTGCTCAAGGACACCTCAACATGCTTTCTGAAAGAGCCATGGATCAAACCACCAATATTCCGATTACTAGATGACTGCCCTTCCTCCTGAGCTATGCTGCTCCTTCTGGAACTGGAACTGTCCCAATAGTAGCCTGTTCATACTTGAAGTGAAGAAATGAAAGGCAGACTGAGGAGATGGCCAATTTCTGTGTGAACATCCTGCACATGGTTACTTCCCTATTTCTCTGGCGAGGTTTCATCTGAAATAATGCTGCGTTTCTTTTTTCATCCAGACCATTTATCAAATAATAAAACTATACAGGCAGCGATCTCCAATAAGATCACTCCAGACTATCAGAAGCCAACAGATTGTTGAAGCTACTTACTTTTCCTATAGCACCTCGTGCAGTTTAGATGTTTTGGCTTAACGGACATTGACAAAAGCCAGCTGAATGAGCTCTCTATTAGTCGCTTTAGACGTCTGCTGGTTCTATTGTGTGACGCAGTCTTTTCCAGGGGTCTGTTTCTGTTTTGCGACTGAGAGCAGAAGAAACAAAAAGAGCCAACAAAGTACTTCCTAGTGTGTGCATGTGTGTGTGCGTTTGTGTGTGTGGGTTTTTAAGTCCTCATCAGAATCCAATAGGATTGTCGAGCAGGAAGATGCACTTTATGTCAACACAAATGATGATTGATGTGGTGGTTTATATAATCTGGGTCACAAATGTATTAAACGACACATAGCTACCACAGGTTAGGCAAGGGGCAGCGCAGGGATAGTGTAAGACCTGGTATTATTTCCCCGTAGGGATGTTGCTGTCTTATCAGAGAGACTGACAGGCTGACAGATGGATTTATGGATGGATGTGTCAGTGAGACCCTGGATGAGTTGGCAGGAGACACTTTGAAATAGCCTACATCCAGTCTGAGATCGCTCTACAGCAGAAGTAACAAAAATAGTTTCTTAACAACTGCTCTCCGAGGGAGCAAAAGAACTCTTGATTTATATTCAGCACTTATCTGGTTTGTGATTGTCTGTAAACCACAGTGTAGGTATGTGCATTCAGGTTGAGTTGTGAAAGTTTCATCGAGAGAACCACTAATCCCTCGGTTGTTTCAATGTACCTGAGAACAACCGGTTCAGTTTATGGTAGATAAAGCAGTTCTCAGAGCTATAAACAATGATCCAAACTAAAGCCTTTGATAAATATGCAAATGACTGGTTCTATGATACATTCTCCATCCATCCATCCATCCGTCCATCTGACCTGTGTGAACCCCTCATTTGAAGTCGGGTCACAGGGTCATACTGCTGTCTCTCCCTGTGCTCATTGGGTGAAATAAGTGGAAGATGGCCCTACCTACTGAGCTATGTCACCTGCTGCTGATGCCTTCTACTACAGTGAGATGGGCAGCATGAGAAAAAATCCGATATTCTTGCTAACAGGTAAAAGTGAATCTTGAGTTATGACGACTTAGACTTGATTCTAGATGGCAATATATCCCCATGGAGATATCACAAACACTCTGATGTCTTAGTAGGTCTCAGTAGATCATTAGTAACTTTCCACAGAGCCTCCCAACCCTCTCCGAGCCCTTTCATCATTTGTGAATAAGCACCACATGTTTACACTTTATCACTTTACAGCTTTAACACACCATGACATCCCCTCACACACACATACATGTATTGTCTTTTTGCATCTTACCGTTGATCCCTTTTCTCCAGGCGGTCCAGGCAGGCCCATTTCCCCTCGATCTCCCTAAAATAGAATGTGCACACTCAGGCTCAGTGAAGCCAGCTTGGACGCTTGCAGGACGGGTTCATGTATCTCATGCAAAGGCAGTACTATTATCAATCAAGTTAAAAGGACAGAAATATTGGGGTGTTTCACCTTCTCTCCAGCTAGTCCCATTTCACCCACAGGTCCGATGAAACCCACCAAACCCTGAAATACAAACACTCAGGGTTGGTTGGATGGATTCCTTAACAGATAGATAGATAGACGGATGGATGGAATGATGGATGGATGGATGGATGGTTGGATGGGAGGGTGGTTGTATGGATGAATGGATAAACAGACTGATGGATAGATAGATGAGGAAAAATAACTATGGAATTCAGTAAGTGGCCCCATCAGAGATTCTTACTCTTTCTCCCATGGGTCCGACTTTCCCTGGGATGCCTGGTTCTCCCTGTTGTGAAAGAGAAGAAAGGCCATCATTGTGAAGATATGACTAAACAGCCATCATGTTTTAGTTGTGCTTGTGTGCTGGGCTCGTCCTCACTCACCTTTACTCCCTCTGCCCCAATCTTCCCAGGAAAACCTTTTCTGCCCATTCTCCCCTGAAAAGATAAAATGGCAAACTGTACACACACCAAGTAACAGAATACTAGGAGTGATCAAATCTTACTTAATTCAGACACATAGGTCCATTTTAAAACACAATAAAATACAGTTCAGGACAACATGTTCTCATGCTGCACACCATGAATTTAGCAGACTCTGAGCAGTTGCTCTAAGCCAAGACTGTAAGGAGACAGAAGGACTGAGTCATCGGCGTACATCAGATAGTAAATAAGACTGTCCCCCACCACACAGCCAGTCTTACACTCCTTTAAGTTCTTAGAAAGGTCATCCATGTACAAACTCAAGAGAACAGATGGCAGTACTCCACCTAAATAACATCACCCACATGCTGTTAACCAGACCATCAGCATTTGTACCAATTCATGATCTAGGTCTGTCAAATGAGATGAAGTGGTGAGGAAAGAGCTGGTCACTGTTCCTGCTGTCCCAGTGTGGCGCCAGCACAGGTAATAGTGACACAACACTTTGGCTGGCTGTGCTAGTGCTCAGTGACTGCAAGTGTTGCTGACATGTTCTCCTTACACAGAGAGCAAGTCCCAGGGTCAAGTGAGGGATAAGTGGTTCTTTTTTTTAAAAACTCGCATTAACTCAGAGGCCGCAGTAGCTTAGCTGTAGAGCACACACTTTGGGGAATGAGGAGCCAGATATTCCAGGTTTGATCTAACCACAGGGTGTCAGGGAGGGCATCCAGCCTTAATCCCCCAAGCAGCATCAAACTCGATGTCCAACCCCACAATGTTCGACTAATTGAGACATGTGAAGGTGAACTTCAGTAACTCAAAGCAAATGTTATTCCTCGCAGGAGCAGACAGGCAGAGCATATTATTAGGTTGATATGAGAAAACGGTCATGTCATGTCATGTCATGACATCATCAACCATTTTTCCAAAGTTGGGTCATGGTTCTGCAGGTGTCTATCCCAGCACTCACTGGGGGGAATAATCAGATAAAGAAACATCTTTTCAAACACATCTGTCTATGGTAGACTCCAGGTATCTATTTCCCGGAGTTTTACTGACTGATTTCAGATCATATCTGAGCCTGACTGAGAGCTAAAGAAAGAAAGGAAGAAATGAGTAAGAGACGAACACTACTCAAGAGGAGCCAAGAATCAAGGGGTACGAAACAGCAGCTTGAACCCTCTACTGTACAGCCTTAACAGAAAGTCGTCCTAGGCTCCAATGTTTCTTAAAATGACTGCAGCCAACCTGAAAGGTCAGAAAAGCATCATAGCACAGTCGAAGGAGGTGCAGGAATCACCACCAAACGTGTGCAGTGGACGGTTAAAGATGGAGGCTGATGGAGGTGAGGAAGTTGAGAGGAAAGAGAAATGATACTCGGATATAAGTGAATGAGGACTGAACGGAGGAGAAAGGGGAGGAGCTCGGGCACATGGCCAGTAATGTCTCAAAGCTCAGCTACTGATGATACCATAGGACCACCTCCTCTTAGGAGGGGGATGGTGTGTTTGTGTTTGTGAGATTAATGAGCTTGGGGGACTGTAGCAAGAGGTAGGAGGGGGAAACAGGGCAGATATTAAAGAAGGAAAGAGAAATTACGGAAGAAAGTGGTAAGCAGCTGCATTAAAGAAACACAAACATGTAATGACTTCATTAGTTTGTGTAGTAAAAATGTCATCTTTAAGGTTTCCACGTTAGATACGTTCAGCATCCACAATTTCTAGCATTTTATAAAGCCAAAGATGTTACACATATTTGAAAAAGGTGATAGCAATCATCACCACCCAGTGGCAAATTTCAGGGATTGCATCTAGTGGTGGTCCTGCATCAAACTTCAGGCCAACAATGGAGGTGGCTCAACAAATAAGGAGGGAAATAATCGAGTAATTCAAGTGATTTCTGTCCATCTTGGTCAGTTTTCTTTTCTTTTTTTTCAAGCCTGCTTCATGCTCCACGCAATCATCAGCTACCAAGTGAGCCGAACAATGACAAACATTTGGATCTATACATCCTCTACTTTCATGTTTTACATCATATTACGTACTTTAAGTGCTCACCATCTAGGGGGAGAGGGGGCACAGAAGATAGCGTATACACACCAAGTCAACGGAGTTAGCTATTTATAAATACAAAGCAGATGTTTCTTTCTGTCTACAGCTGTTGGCCAATTCATTTCTATCATATTTTGCACATTTTCTTCTTAATGTGTTGGATTTCTTGGTGTTTTGTTACAAATTGCTAGCCTGTCATCCCCATAGAGCCTGACATTGATGCCTTTATTTTACAGCTGAGATAATAAATATATACCTATCAATTTGGAAGTTTTGACCAAATCAAAGCTTCTCATAGTTATGTAAAATTTACTTATAAACTTTCTTCCGTCATAGATTACCATTGTGGTTCAAAACTGACTCCTTCACATGGCTTATGGTATATCTGTCTCGCTGGGATATCTGCATGTGTTTCAAGGCAAATTCAATGGCTTAATTCCTCACTTATGGAGGTGTAAAGTTCACAGTTCAGCCACCTTACAATTTGGGATTTTGAGTGGCTGTTTTTATGGCAAATTCAGTTCCATATAGTTGGAGCTAAACTTAAGTGTAAAAAAGGCTAAACACTTTGGAGTCAACTTCAAATGACCTGCGACTGTCTTCTTTTATTCTGAGGATTACATAACCGGGGCTACAACGTAAGCGGAGCTGTCAGTGGTATGTTGTTCTGCAACCTACAAGGCTTTTCAGCTGAGCTTGAATTGGACCACTCCACCGCAAGGTATGGGAGTAGACGTGAGTTCGTATTACAGTTGTATTTCCATGCAAATAAAAAAATGAAAAACAGAAATTTCTCCTGCGCTTGCTCGCTCTCTGACATTGACTTATTTAGGTTACCAAATGCCTGGGATCAGACGCCTGTCTGACCAATGTCAGCACTAAGAGACGATGAAGAGGTTTGAGTGAGGATATATCAAAAGACATAGAGACACATAATCTGATACCTCTTTGACTGACACTCAGAACATCTATTCTTGGATTAACCATAATAGACCCCACCACAGATCCACGCACTCACCAGCTTCTTTCTTCTAACATCTCCATACAGCAAGCAGAACACATGAGCATAGCTCTTGCACATACAGTGGTGCTTGAAGGTGCAAAGTGAGTAGAAGTACCCAGAGGCTGAGGTAGCCGAGATAAAGAGCTCAGCTTAAATGAAAAGCAGACTCAGCCGATTGGTTCATGTTATCTACTCGTTCTATTTCCTCTCCTCCAGCCAAGAAACACAAAGTTTTTATCCAGTCATAACTCACTTCCAGTCCTGTTGGCCCTGGTGGTCCCAGTGGGCCCTCATCCCCCTGAAAAAAATAGACAATATTTTGAGAAAATCAGTGATTGTAGGGATGAAATCAAGCCCAAACTAAACACCTCATTTGTATCATATTACACGTGCTGAAGTGTGTAATGCCTTGGAGTTGCACCTCTAATCCAGGCACCCCTCTAGGTCCTGGCAAACCTCTGGCTCCTGGTTTTCCCTGGGAGAGAAAAGGAGCAAAATAAAGCGTTAGTGTGACTCTATATATGCCCTACATACCATTATTTACACCAGAATTTTGACTGGGGTGGCACAAGGGACCATAATGAATGTGCTTGGGTTTATTCTTATTTAGTGTTTTGCTGGTCTAGCGTCCACTCATACCACTTCACATCGTACACCTCACATTTACCAAGCATGGGAGATTAAGGCCGGCTGCCCCTTTCCTGACACCCCACGGTGGGATCAAACCCGCTATTTCCGACTTGGAGGCATGTGCTCTACCTACCTCCCACCGTGGCCCCCAGGATGCCACATGTAGACCAATTAACACTTAATCTTTTAATGGTGACCAGTGGTAATGAAATTACTTTTACACTTGGCAGCACACTTGGTGCTTGGAGTGGCCCACCCTGCCCCAATTAACGGTTTTAAGAACACTGCCGGGAACACATAGCATCTGATTGTATTGCTGCATTTTTTGAAAGTAGGTTGGTGTATGGGGCCCATGATAGCTCAGTGGTAAAGTGCGTACTTTGGGAGCTCACAAGCTAAGATAATGCCTGTTCGAACCCATCGTGGGGCGTCAGGAAGGGCATCCAGTCTTAATCCCCCAAGCTCCATCTAAGTCCACCCCCCCCCCAAAAACACAGGGACTAACAGTGATATGTAAAAATGGAGCTCATTGGAAAGTAAGTGTGTGCATAATGTTTGACATGGCAGTTTTCTGGAAACTGAAAATAGATCATGACTCGACTCACCTTTGGTCCCTCAAGGCCGTTTTCCCCTGGTGGTCCCATGTCGCCAGGGAAACCCTGTTATGATAGATTAAACCGTTTTTACTGCCCAACACAGTCACATATAGAGTCAACCACTGTAGAACTCATCTTTGTTAATGTCCCAGGTTTATACTTATAGTTTTATATGTCCCAGATATGCATGACAGGAATATTCTGATGTTTATACAATGCAGGTATAACCAAGCCACTCGGGATGCAAAAGCCAGTGCATTCTTAGTGCTGGTCCCAAGCCCAGAAAAATGGGAAGGGTTGCATCAGGAAGGGCATCCAGCATAAAACCTTTGCCAAATCAAATATGCGGGTCAGAGATCAGATTTCTGTGTTGGATCGGTGGAGGCCACCGGTACTGTTGGCCAGCAGGGTGCCAGTGGAAACTATGCTATTGTTGGGTGAAGGAGAAGCAGAGGGAGAAGACATGTTCAGATGCAGTAGGAGAGAAGGAAGGGTCAGGAGTCAGGAGCTGAGAGAGCTGAAGATGGAGCTGCCAGGTAAGAGAAAAAGAGGATAACCAAAGATGCTGGTGTGACAGAGGAAGATGCAGATGATAGGAAAAGATTGGAATGGATGATCTGGTGGGGGGACCCCTAACAGGAGCAGCTTAAGAGTAGCAGTGGCAGTAGTAGTGTCACAGGTGTATAATGACCTCGGGGCCAGGAGGACCAGGTGGGCCTGTAGGTCCTATCTCTCCAAGTCTTCCCTAGAGTAAAGAGAACGAAAATGAGGATAAACACGAGAAACTTCATCTGTTCCTAAAAAGAGAAGAGGGTATGACGGTTGGGTGTTTATCATCAATATGTATGAAGCCTTTTCTTTATTTAAAGATTCAAGATTCAAGAACTTAATCATCATTGTGCAAGTACAGCAAAATTGCAGCCTCACATTTTGCTTAAAGAGAATAATAAGACAAGAGATGAGATAAGAAATGTAAAATGTCAACAATGGAAAATTAGAGTCTTAACAATAAATTTAATATATGATCAATATGAATGTGTATTATTTCTAATGTAATTTCAGTTTTTTGTTTCCTTCTAATGTCAAAGCAATGTCACTTAATGTAGGATAAAGACTAGGAGAGTTCACCTGTGGTCCTGGTTTCCCTTGCATGCCTGGTAAACCAGGGCCCCCCTGAATACCCTGTCAGACACATAAACAAGAAAAGAACAAACCTCACAGACAGCCAAAGGGAAATCAGAAGTACAGAACCAAACTGCTGATGTCTGCCGTTAGGAAAAACCCCAGTAGACATGCATGTCTCTGGTCTGAATCTCACTTGTCTCATGGGCCTGTTCTGTGATACAATAAGGTTCGGGTTTTGCTGAGAACACAGACAACTGAGAGGTTTTACATGAGAGTTTCCATCGCCATCTGGCCAAGTCATTGCCCAAAGACTTACAGAACACTGCAGACAAGGCTGCTGTGGGGTAGGAATGGAAGAGGATAATATAAGGGATTGCTGAACAGGACAGCATGGGTTGCCCAATTAAGAGCGGAGGGGGTCTGTCAGTATGCGTGTGTATGTTTGTTTCATGGCATTCCATACCTTGTCTCCTTTGAAACCAATTTCTCCCTGCTCTCCGGGAATCCCAACTTCACCCTGGTGGGGTTTGAGGAGGACAGGGAAGGTGGAGGTGGACAGCAGCAGGTAGATGGACATGGACGGATGACAGAAACCGAGAACATTAAATTAAAAACGTAAGGGATTATTGTAAAGTCCTGCTCCATTGATGATATTCAACAGGCAACTGCCATTAAATCTCTGCATTGATTACTCACATACTACAATTCATCAACTTTTGACAGCACAAATCACTGCTAAAACATGAGCCAGCTTCTTCATGTGGTGTTGATCTGACTTATGGAAAGGTTGAAGGGTATTACTTCATAAACCCACATTTCTTAGTGAATAAGCCAGTGTTCAACAGATGAGCCTACCACAAGCCGCTTGAAAACAAGCAGAGAGCGGGATAGGCTCAGCCATACTTCTGCACAATGGCGCACATTGATAAGACAACAGCAGAACAGCCATTGTTGGCAGGCTCATAAACCTGTCAGGTTGCAATGTGCTATACAGACAGGAGGAATCACCATTTTTTTTCTTTCTAAATTTCATCCCCTTTTTCCCCCACCCGAATTCCCTGAGTTGCCTACTGTCGGGTCAGTCTTTTCGATACCCCTCTAGAACGTCGACAGGAAGGAGCAAGCCGTGGCATGTGTCTCCTCCAAGCCACATGTCGACTAGCCCTCACTATTTCACACATCGCAGTCTCGCAGGGAAAGCACAGTGCTTGGCCATCGGAGGAGAACGAAGCAGAGTACTTTCCCTTCACTTAACCGCGAGTTCCCGGACGACCTAGAGGGGGACACTAGCGAACCAACGAATCCTTTATCCAACCTAACCCCTATACCTATGTGAGGCTTAGCCAATTATGCCCCACAAAACTATGGACCTCAAGCCATGGTTGGAAACAGTGCAGCCAGGATTCGAACACCGAACATGATACAGAGATGCAATGAACATATGTGCCTTGACCCCACCTAAACCACCGGAGGCCCTGGAGGAATCATTATCTCACGTTACTGTCCCCTATCTTGACTTTCATATTGTGTTGGCAAAGGTAGCGACTAAACAAAAGCATGCTGTGTGTTTTATAGCTTGACAGGGATGACTTTTTGGGGGAAAGGGGTGCCTATCCATCACATGCTGCTCAAACACAGGCCAATAACTGGAATATTCAGATCACCTTATCACCTTTCAGTCCTGGTTCTCCTGGGTTTCCAGGCACCCCCTGGAAAAGAACACCAACACACTGTTAGGAAACAAACCCTCATCTGTATTTGAAATAGCAAACCTGAGACAGATCAACCTATACACTGTTCTGTGCATTGGGTACACGCCTGCAGAGGTGAGAGGCAGGATTTTCATTTAAGTGGCAAGACATTTCATCATTCCCTTGCTTGTCGTTGGTATCCGCGATGAAAAGAGTGTAAAATGTATCTGGCTCACATTCTATACATTCACTTACCTGCCATAGAAAGATGGCCCCATTCATTCACAGCTCTTTCCTGTCTTGTGCTTTGGATATTCTGTCCTAGGAGAACAGTAACTCACTCTATCCCTACCATTCATAACTCTTCCCAGAGAAATAGCACAACACTAGGGGTGATCCATTGTGGTGAAATACAGCTGTCCAGTGTAGTGTAAATTTGAACAATGCATGCATGCAAAGTGAAAGTGAAAAACAGCTTCCCGGTGTGTGAATGACTACCTTCAATCCGCTGGGTCCTGGAAGGCCCATCTCCCCAACAGGTCCCATATCACCCTGTACAAAGAAGCAGAAAAAGAGAAAATGTACATTTTTCAATAATGTCAGACACATGGGCCTCATAAAATGCTTGTTGGGAGTCTAATGAATGATGACTTGAAGTAAAATTAATGCCATCATTGAAAACAGAACCAGCTATGGGCCACCTGGCTGAGAAGACTTAACTAAAAAATTCTACAGGACAAGTGTAGAAATATCAAACCAAGGGATTTTGGTTGGAACAGATTCATTCCATATTTGCTCAATAATCATCAAATCGAGTTAGGCAGATTAAAAACATCATGAGATTATCTATGTTGTTTTCAGTGCATCATAGATGGAGGCCACACTAGCTCACAGATAGAGCGCATGGTTTGGGAATAGATGAGCCAGATGGGTTTGAATCGACTGGAGGGCATCAGGAGGGACATCCTCCCTTGATCTCCCAAGTTCCATCTAAATCCATATCCACCCCACAACACAGGAACTGATTCTGATATGTAAATCTGACCTCTTTCCTAGATAAAGTGATGAGCAGCCTTCTGAGAGCTCCACCTGAGTTAAGACTTAGTGGATCTCATCCACACAGCCAACACGGCAGAGGAGTCAGTAGGATGGTAGCAGTATTTGTGTTTGTACAGAGCGAGCTGCAGGGTGGCCTTGGCTGCAGCGATTTATCTGTTTAGCCACAACGCTTGTTCAGTAACAGAGTGAGTATGCAAGAGTGCTTATTGTGATACACTCTGTTGCATGGGGATTACCCAAACGGAGCCATTTCAGAGAAAGAAAAGAGTGAGGGTGAGACTGAAAGAGAGGGAGCCACACAGAGATGGAGAGGGAGACTGATAGAGAAATGGTGCAATATGCTGCTGCAATTTCAGGAGATAACCTAATCATTCTTTCTGTCTCTATTTCTCGGACTTCACCCTAAAGATCATCTTCCTTGTCAACAGTGTGTTCTTTGATGACTGTAGAGGCCAAATCCTGATCCACACATTTTATTTCATGTTAGGCATATGAAGGCTGAGTCAGTGGGGGCAGGCATGGCTGTGTGTCTTAGTCGTTTCTGTTGATTTTTCACATTCCTCTCCATTTCCAGCTGCTCTACACCTCTGAAGCAGCCACCGCCAGTTGGAATGGTTGATGGCAGCGTGCTGCAGTCTGATGTTGATATAACATTTCTTCAGCCATGTTTTAAGCTGGTCTTTGCATCACTTCTTCTCACCGCCCGCAGATCAGTGCCACCAAATGAACGTCTCCATACAGGACTTGACAGGGCAGGTGTTCTTGAGGCATCCTGATGACATGCCTAAGCCAGAGCAGTTGGTATTCAGTGACTGGTGCTTCTATGCTCTTGCAGTTTGTCCTAGCAAGAATCTCTGGATGGGGAACATGGTCACACCTCTTGATCCCCATGATTTGCTGCAGACGCCTTATGTGGAACCACTCCAGTAATCTCTAGTAGTGGTTGTATGTGACCCAAGCTTCACAGCTATATACGACAGTTGTGACACAGAAGGCTTTGTAAATGGCAATTTTGGTGTGCAGCTAGAGGTGTTTGTTTAAAAAGACCTCACGTTGGGGTTTGGACCCAGCCTGCAGTAACACAACTGCAGCAAAGAGGCTTTGCAGGTCTTCTGATATGTGAACTACAATAGCGCAGTCATCAGCATCCTGCAGCTCAAGGACCTGTGGAGCTGACACCTTGGTGGATAGCTGTTGAAGAGGCTTCCATCTAGCCTAAAGTCATTTGTGATAGCACTAACACCTTCCAGATCTTTGTGAAAAAGCTTTGTGACCCATAGGAGGAAAATATTCTATCAACATCAACAATGTTCATCAACAATATTCTGCATTATGGCAGCTTATTGTGGCAGCACGCAAAAAATGACTTGTACGCATCCTGTTTGATCTCTGCTTCCTCGCACAAGGTTAGGACTTGGCTGTTGCTGAGGAAAAGGCTACATTCTAACACTACCCATCTTCTGTGTTGGCCTGTCTTCATTCTAAGTGAAGGCCGGCAGTCTCCTGAGGAGGCCCATCTGGTTGTTGTGTATTTATATCTTCGAGGTTTGCAGATCAGTATAGCTAGTCTGAAAACTGATGGCAATGAATGAATGCAGCAGACATAGAGCTCAGAGCAGAGCTGTAATCAGAAAGGCCTCTGCAATGTCAATTACAGACCTGCCACCACTGCCGGTGGCCCAGAATAGAGCAGGAGGAGCGACGTGGACAGGAGAAGACAGAACACGACAAGAGACGCTAGTGACACATTATAATCAGACATAATGATGTGGCTGCTGGGCAGGGTGCACTTTGTGACACGGAGGGGGGCGGAGCAGTCTGCTGTTCAATGAAAGTTAAATTAGAGACGGATTTGGAATAACACAAGATTTCTTTCGTCGGTGCCTGTCGATTGGCATTTAGTGGGTCATTCATAGATCACCGGGGGCTGTGGTAGCTCAGAAGTAGAGCGTGCACTTTGGGAAATGACGAGCCAGATGTTGCAGGTTCAAACCCGCTGCCATGCATCAACAAGGGCTGCTGGTCTCCCATGCTCTGTGTCCACGCCCACAATGTGGGGACTCATCATGACATGTAAAAATGGACCTCTCTGTCATGTGAGGTGGTGAGAAAGATTTCTCTCCATGAATTATACCTTGTGGCCAAGGTAGTCAGAAAAATCCAATCCAACGGTCACACTAAATGATGTATTCTGAAATCCATCTCATGGATTCTTATTTTACCAGCCAAATGTGATTTGTAGTTAGTGATTATCTCCAGATGATGCCTGGTTGATAGCCAAAGTAGCCAGCAGAGTCGGAAAACCTTAGCAGCTTTTGGCAGGTGGCTTTGTGTTAATTTCCCACCCAATTTACAGCTGTTCTGGATGGTGTGGCTGAAGTGAAGGTATTCGCTAAAGGGAGCAGACATACTGCAGAAAACCAGCGCATTTGGAAACAGATCCTATCCAGTTTTAAGGCATGGGTATGTTGTGCATAATGGAGTGTTTAACCCCAGCCAGATACTCACATATAAAAATATATATAAATTTAAGAATGCATCAATTTTACTACAGGGAGACTCACAGACATGCGTATATAAACATGTCTGTATTTTCACCTCTATACAGTCAATCCCTGTGTGCATATTTGAAGATTGTTGTGTTGTCATTCTATGTGAAGTACCTGTGAGAGCCATGAAATTGAAGTCAAACTCCATATATGTGAAAACCCACATTGCCAATAAACTGATTCTGACTCTGGGATAGAAGAAGAAGGAAGACGAAAGCCACTTTACTCACAATGAGTCCAGGAACTCCGATTGGACCAGGGGCTCCCATCTCACCCTGTTCAGAGAGAGGGGAGAGAGGAGGAGAGAGAGAGCAAGTGAGATGAAGAGGGAGAGAGAAGCAGCAAGTTTCTGGGGTTACTGGCTCTTCTTAAACAAACATACTCGGAAGAGTGGCTCAGTGTTCATCTGAGCTTATGAGAGGAGGCAGTGTGTGTATATGTGTGTGTATGCCTGAGGAAAAGGTGATGGGATTCAGGCCCACTCTCCTACTGTGTATTGTGCACTATACAGCTTCTATCTCCCCAGCACACACAGGGCACATACACATGATAGTGAGACAGAGTGAGAATGTATGGCTGTGTGTTCATGTGTGTAATAGAGAAAGAGGAAGAGGGACATCGACCAGGGACACACAGAGGGGTTTGTTGTCTCCCTTCCATGGCGCTGCTCCTAAGGGCCATGCCCATTTCCTCTATGCATACAGCTCAGATAAAAGAACCTCTTTCCTAGTGACTTTAAAAAAGCAAATGAAATCAGATAGGGGAGATTATTCTGTCTACAAATGTATTTTCCTGATGTTCCCAGTCTGCCTCAGAGAAACGTGGTATTTGAAATTACCAAAAACTGTGTAGAGTGAAGAAAGTAATTGTTAACCATGGAAGCGGGGGGCAGAAGTGACTCTACTGCTGATACACGCCTAATACATGTAGTCAGAGAACCAGTGGCAATGGAAAAAAATAATTGATCATATAAAAATATTAAAATAATTTGAATCAGATAATCTGGAAGTTTTTTGATGGAGGATGTTTGACATTCATCTGAATGTCTTCATCAACTCTGAAGTCAGTCCTGTGGATTACCCAACTCCAAAAATATCATTCGAAGTACTCACACAGACACTCCAGGCAACTTATGCCAAAATAGATCAAAACATCTGTTTTTTTGCTCAACAATCAAGGTAAGAGCCAGATGATGTGTGTTCGAAACCACCGCAGTGCATCAAGATTGGCACCAGGCCTTAATCCCCAAACTCTATTTAAGTCCATGTCTACCCCCATAATATGGGAACCTATCATGATGTTTAAATGGACTTCTCAGTCCAGCTAGTCAAAAAAAATCAACATGCTTCAAATCAGATCATAGTTCGATCCAGATCCATTTTTGACTATCTGGACTTTTTCTTCCTTTTCTTCTTTAATGATGTTTTTCAGGGGTCGCCACAGCAGACTTTAGTGTCCAATGGTACCCTGTGAGGGCACAGCACCAATGGCTAGCTTAACCAATTAGTTCTTGTCAATCCCCATACTGATCGGGCAAAATTTTAGGTCAGATGCCATTCCTGATACAACCACTACCTGAACTGTTGGTCAAAGAGTAGATGCTTGATCGAAACTACAGGAAAATGGGATATAAAATATGAATGATACGCAACAGCATCCTTAATATATGTCATTTAAAGATAACGGTATTTGGGGGTTTTGGACCTATTTTTGAGATTTAACTCAGCCACTGAATTAGCAGGGAAGTGAGGGATGACTGGACTATGTTTTCCTGTAAACATAAAGGTCTTATTTAGACTAAAGATATAAAGTTCACTGCGTGTTCTCTCTTACACTCGGTGTGTATTTATATGTTTGTGATGTGTATTTGAGGACAGAGTGCTGATACGTTTACGTGTTTATAGATTAATTTCAGAGAATTTCCAGCCTTGCTGCGAAGCCTCTTTGTACGTACAAGCGTGACAGTGAATGAAAAATGCTGAGATCAAATAATTTGATCACTTCCATATGGACAGAGTCGTGCAGCGGATCGGGTAACAGTCTCTGCTGAACTGCCTTCACTGTGCTGAGGAGAAAAATCACTCAAAGGACGTCCTGTTGTGTCATTTACTGTTCTTGGATATCACTCTGTGATTGTGTGTGTGTGTCCGTCCATGTGAGTGTGTGTAACATTGGCTATATAACCCAGGAATCAAGTGGTTTATATAGATCTTGTGCAGTACAAGCCTGTTTCAT
>OMLC01055163.1:0-19194 GCA_900302585.1 Regalecus glesne
GTGGGGTCTCTCTCTCTCTCTGTGTATATATATATATATATATATGTATATAGAGAGAGAGAGAGAGAGAGAGAGAGAGAGAGAGAGAGAGAGAGAGAGAGATGCAGGTTGTATGTCAGGTGTTTAGATTTGTAAATAGTTAGTTCTTTATGAGGTACTGTTCATTAAAGAACATCACAAGTATCTCTCTCACACACACACACCAACACTCTTACCCACACACACAAAACCAGGATCATTAGATAAACATGATGACTCTGTAGATCTAATTACTGTTGAATCAACCATAACAAGTATTAGCAGGATTGCAGACATGTTTAACAAGGAAGGAACATCCTGTGCTGGAGTGGATGTCAATGCAGAGCATTAGGTGGCCCATTTGTTTTTGCCTTACACATTTTGCTTAATGCTAAATCTCAGGTTCATGTGTTTGGGCCGGAAGGCTGGACAACTACAGAACCCTTCATGTTCCAGTGAGGGTTTTGTCCTGAAGCCTGACCAGCATGGTATAGATGCATGTCGAGAAATTAGGCCCGGTTATAATTGTGACACAGAAAACGGAACTGGAAATGGATTAGCGATTTATTCAACGTCATTGTGCACAACTAAAATCAGTGTGGATGATGGATAGATGTAGGTTTGAACTAATTAGACAAACCCCCCCACTAATATTTTGATCGTTTTCACTTACCTTCAAAAACTGGAATGACTCCATTAGTTGCCCCGCATCGTGCCTGTTGTGTGAATAATTAAAGTGACCACGTAAGACCATGTGAGCCCTAAGAGGAGAGGAGACCTGTCCAGGGTGTTACCCCACCTTTGGCCAAG
This sequence comes from Regalecus glesne, assembly GCA_900302585.1. Lineage (NCBI taxonomy): Eukaryota > Metazoa > Chordata > Actinopteri > Lampriformes > Regalecidae > Regalecus > Regalecus glesne. Next base: position 829 of record OMLC01055163.1, read on the forward strand.
TAGAATGTGTGTGTGTGTGTGTGTGTGTGTGTATGTATATATATATATATAAAATTGAGCCTAAATCGGATTTTAAGTAAGAGACTATAGCAAAAGAAGAAACTTACTTCCTAGACTGGTTATGGAAGACCAATCACAAAGTTTCATTCACTTTGACTTCAACCTATCCAGTACTGTTGTTGGCGGTACTGCACGTTATATTGTTCTGTGAGAGAGAAAATACTTCACCATCCATTAGTAGCAGGAGGTTACCATGAAAAGTGAGAGGCCCGTTTTACATGTCATGATTGGTCTCCACGTTCTTGGGGTGGACACAGACTCAGATGATGGGGGAGTTCAGGTGTCCTTCCTGATGCCCTGTGGTGGGTTCAAACCCATATCATCTGGCTCGTGAGTTCCTGAAGCGAGCGCGTTAACCACTGAGGTACCGCGGCACCCAGAAGGTTATTGTGACAACTATAGGTTGTCCTAAAACAATAATCAATTGGTGGCATCACAGCTCAATAGGATATATGATGGTGCATTACATAGGAATACATAGCTATGTATTATTCATAACAGGACATAGTGATACATAGAATGTGTATATGCTCGTCCTTGCCTTCTCTGACATGTCTGACTGCCAATGAGCTCCTCTTGCTTCCTGTTCCTAATTTTTTCCCTGTTTTCCTGTGTCATGCCTCCCTCCTCCTCCTCTCCACTGCAGTGTACATTCTCACTTTTCTCAGCCCTCCCTCTCTCCCTTTCATTATCCTTGCCCTTGTCTCTGCCTTTCCTCCCTTTCAATGACGTCACATGCATTTTGGTAGGCTCCTGGCAGGACCACGGATGCATACGTTTTCACCCAGCTCCGTCTCCCCCACTCCTCCCCCGTCCTGCACTGTAAGCTGTCCAGACTTCACTCTCACCCCATCCCTCACCTGTGTCCCTTACCCACTGAGACGCATACACACGCGCGACCATCCCTCATGTCTTTTTTTTTCTCTCACCATTTTGAGCCCTTTTCAGTTTCTCGCTCCCTTCCTGGGTGTTGGCCAGTTGTGCGATGACGTAGCCGCCACTTTATAACCACGGAGACCGGCAGCAAGGACAACACTGCAACCCTACCTCTCTCTCTCTCTCTCTCTCTCTCTCTCTCTCTCTCTCTCTCACCCACATACACCCACATTTCCTCCTCAGACAGCACCTCTGTCGGGTGGCTCTGCCTGTGTCTGTGTGTGTGCACTGAGACTCTAGAAGTCCGGCAGTGGAAGAAGTCTTCTGGATACTCTGTGTGTTGTTTGTGTTTCTATGGGCATGTCAGAGAGTCAGCCATGGCCCTTGTCTTGGGCACTACTCTGGAAAGGTTTTGTTTTTCTTCACAGATCACTAGAAGACAAAACAAGGTCTACCATTTATTTACCCTGGGATGGTTTTACTCCAGCTGTGTTTGGAGCAAATCCCTGTTTGGTTTTCAGGCAACGGCATCTACTCTGGCACGAATCCTCTTCTTCTAGCCTGTTCTCTTCACAGTTACCTGTCAGCAAATCACAGGCCTCCTGGTCTTTCTTGCCATCTAATGTTTATACAGTCGTCGTCCATCCGGAGCTGCTCTCAGTCCAAAGTGCTTTCACGTTACATGCACAGAGGGAAACAGTGGTGCGTTGTGTGAACGCTGAGCCCATGGAAAGACCTGGCTGGTGGGTCTGTTGTCAGGGCTGTGGAATGAGCATGGCTTGGCTCTGCTGGACGGGGTTTGTTTCTAGGTGTGGCTCTGACTTACTTAATGGGATGTGTGGCCTGTTTGAGCCATGACCATGACTTTCCACCTGTCTCTTGTGTTCTCTCTGAACCTCATGGTGGATGGCCAGGAATGAGATGTCTTGACAGACATGATGTCTTCATAGGAGCCGGAGGGGAACATAGCTCAGTGGGTAGAGCGGTCGTCTGACGATCGGAAGGTTGCAGGTTCGATCCCCGGTCCTGCATACAGCATGTTGAGGTGTCCTTGAGCAGGACACTGAACCCCGGGTGCCACGTGGTGGCTGCTAATGCCGAGAATTGTAAATTCCCCCTTGTGGGACTGATAAGGGAAGTGTTATTATAGACAAGCATAATGAGATGTAAAGTCTGAAGACACGGGCCACAGGGCAGGGGAGACTGGTGGAAAGTCAGAAGAGCCGAGTGCTAAAAACTGGATTTCTTCATTCTGTCATATGTGTTGTTGCCAGTTGTCAAAGCAGAGCAGTAAGGCTGCATCTCAAGGCCAGACGACGAGAGAGAGAGCTATTGCTAGCACACACGTCCTGTTACACACATGTCGGCCATCAAATGTGTGTGTGTGTGTGTGTGTGTGTGTGTGTGTGTGTGTACTGCCTCCGACCACCTGAGACTAATGCATCAAAGAATGGTGACCGAGTCATCGTAATTCCTCTTAATTAATGGAAGGAACGGTTATATGTGTTTCCCCAAAACACCCAATCCCAGACGTATGCTGGTGTAGCCATGTGCACTCAGGCTGCACTGCTGACATCTGGGGCTGGACGGAGGAGGGGAAGTGTTCTCGCCAGGAGCAAATACAACCCTTTGTCTGATCCAAGAGGATGCTTTTGAGTTGGCTCTGTTGGGTGAGTGGCTGTCCCGTCATCTTGGCGAAGGTTTATTTGAACAGCTGAGAAGCGATCCCGTCCAAGTTCAGTGAGGGATTCAGTTTGGCAGCACAGCGGCTCGCACTTTTGCCTCACAGCAGGAGAGGCCTCGGTTTGAATCCCGCCCCAGGTCCTCTCTGTGTGGAGTTTGCATGTTCTCCCCGTGTCTGCGTGGCTTTCCTCCGGGTGCTGCGGCTGTGCCATTTGACTGGAGAGTGAATGAAGAAGCCGACAGCATCTGATTGTAATCCAGGGGTTTTCACATCTCCAATAGACTGACATAGGATACGGAGGCAGATGCCATGAGAAGAGCCTTAGGTAACCACTGTCTCCTATTTAGCTTTGTATATTCAGCAGAGGACTCTCCTCTGCGTTGATATTCACATTACAGGCCTGAGCAAGCGAATCAGGCAGGGACTTCTTAGAGGCTGTTTTATTATCATACTCTCACAACTTTCCAACTTTGACTTCATTTTATTGAACAGCTGTTACTTTGACAAACGGCCGAATATTGGATGGCATTGGTGAAGCATCGTATCTGAGTAACGGATGACACCTTTCGTGTTTGGTTTGGCTCTGGCTACCTCTGTCTCTTTCCTGGTGAGACTCCCACCATGGCCTGCTGACAGGTAAAGCTTAAACAGGGTCATTAATGCTCTCTCTTATGCACTCCTCTCCGTCTCTCTCGCTCGCTCCCAAACCAAGCGAGAGAGAGAGAGAGATGGAGAACGAAGACAGGGAGGAGATGAGAAGGAGAGAAAAGACACTTCAGCCCACAGGACTTTCCTAAAGATGTCTCCTAAATGCCTCTGGCAGTGCCGAGAGCATGTTAAGACATCCCAAAGCCAGAAGACACCTCACTGTGTGATTCAAGATGTTCCCATGACCTGCAGCCCCAAAACCTTGTTATAGATTTAGACACACCAAGTAGAGGAGAAGCTATGCAAGCCTTCTCACCATGACGAGTTGTCACCAACGTAGGGTCTGTCCGTCTGTCTGCCTGTCTGCCTGCCTGTCTATCTGCCTGTCTGTCTGCCTGTCCGTCTGTCCGTCTGTCTGTCTGCCTGTATGTCTGTCTGTCTGTCTACCTGTCTGTCTGCCTGCCTGTCTGTCTGCCTGTCTGTCTGTCTGTCTGTCTGTCTGTCTGCCTGTCTGTCTGTCTGCCTGTCTACTTGTGTACACGTAATGGACATATGAAGGGTATGAGAGTAGTTGCTGCTCGAGGCCTTATGTAAGGCAACCATTATATAAGGGGCTCTCTGTTTTCATTTGTATGGTGCTGATCTCATCTCAAGTTGCAAATATCTCGGGTGTCTAGCAGTGAGAGGTCAGCTGCTGAGAGGCTGCTGCTGCAGATGTTCCCTGTTTGCCGTTTGCTGTTGATTGTCAACCATTAACCTGCAGTTGAGACGCTGTGAAGAGCTGCGGTCATCTGTTGCCGTACATACGTACAACACAACGTGTCCTCTGCATTCAACCCATCATCCTGCTGTACAGGAGCAGTGGGCAGCTGGGCTGCCTGGGGACCCAGTCCAGTTCTTTACCTGCTGCCTTGCTCAGGGGCAGGGGCAGGGGTATCAACCCTGACACAGATGTCTTGTTGGGTCAGCTGGTGAGGGTGAGCTATGGTGAGCAGCTTAGGAAGGACCACTCTTCATTCCCAGCCTGTCTTCCTTGTCTTTGTCGACCGGTTGTCCTTCATCCACTTTAGCAGAGAGGCAGCAGTGCTGATGCTCAGCCAGGTGGAGGAAGAGTGAGCTTCTATTAGTCTCAGTAGTCATGTGGGGGTGGGGTGGGGGCTTTGTTAGGGACATGACATTTGAAAGACATTTGCAGTCAATAGGCTCAACAAACACCAACCTCACTGGATCTTCGTCTTCCCTTCTTCTCCTCAGGAAACAGGAGCTGTTGACCATCTCCAACGTCCCTCTTGGAGAATGTCCCCCCTCCCCACCCCGCACTGCACCACCCAGCATGAAGGTAGGACACACCCACACGCTCTTGCTTGCTTGCTGGTAGTCCATTGAGTCTGATGAAGACCTCCCTCCTCCTTAACGGAGTGTCCTTCGATGGCTGTGGAGTCCTGTTCACGGTCCACTAGCCATGTCACACGTGGGGCATATGAACTCTGAGTTAGTGGGGGCAGGCATGCCTGTGTCTCCTCAGTCTTCTCTGTCGTCCTTTCCCATCCCGCTCCATTTCCAGCCGTTCTGTGCCTCTGTAGCTGATTTCCCACCAATTGAAACAGTTGATGGCATCTTGTGCCAGTCTGAAGGGATCAACCCGACATTTCCTCAGTGATATTTTTAGCTGGTTGTTGCGTTGCTTATTCTGGCCACCTGTGGGCCGCTGGGTCAGGTGGAACTGGCCATGCAGGGCTTGTTGCAGCAGGCCTTCTTGAGGCATCCTGTGGACGTGCTGGTGTTCCGTGCTTGTGGCTACTCTACTCTAGCAGTTTGTCCGAGCGAGCATCTCACCATGGGAGAAGACGGCCACGCCATGTGATCTCCAGGATTCACCACAGACACCTTATGTGGAACCGCAGCCTTCGGTGGCGGCTGGATGTGACCCAGGCTTCATGGCTGGATAGAGAGTTGTGATGCAGACCTCTTTGCAAATGGCCATGTTGGTGAGCAAGTTGAGGGGTCGTGCTTTGGAACAGCTTACGTCGCAGTTTGCCGAAGGGTAGAGGCTTGTTTGATTCTGTTGTGAACTTCATGGTCACTGTAGAATCCCTCACAAAGGATGCTGCCCAGGATTTCAGAAGGTAACCGAGGCTGCTTGGTGTTCCAAGGTCAGGATTAGTGGGTGGGGGGCTGGATCTCCATTGGCATAACACCTCAGTCTTGGTGGTGCTGACTAATAGACCCAGCCTCCTGTAGGCTTTCAGACAGGATGGTTTGCAGGTGTTTTCTAGTGCTCCGAGCAAAAGCCATGTTTTATCCTCGAGCTGCTGTAGCATTTTGAGGCTGTCGGTGGTTTATTAGTCCAGTTCACAAGCCCCGAGGTAGATTAGCTATACAACAGGCCAGCGTCTCTGCGACAGTGCTATAAAAGTCAAATAGCACACATTCTCAGATATCTGAGATGTTTTTTTTAAGTTAATTGGTCCGAAGAGATCAGGACTCCAATTATACATTATACTGTTCAGATGGGAGCCCTGCATAACTGTTGTTGTATTTAACTATAAGAATGGTGGCCTAAAAATGACTGCTCCCTTGTTTGTTTTCAATTTAGTTTTCATGGAGAACTGCAAGGGAAGGTACTGTGTGAAATGAAACTCACCCCTCAATGGATGCAATCTTTATGTTAATGATTCCTCAATACGTAGACGTGCTAGTCATAAGCTGCCCTCAAGCAGGGAGATGGGCAGACGCCATATGAGCACAGGATAAGATGCTCTTAGAGGAACGTTACTGTGCTTTTTTTAAATGTGTTGACTTGAGTTGTAAGTAAACAAGAAATGTCCAGTAAATGTATTTTCAGCATCTATTTAGTGCAGAAAAGACATCCTCTGGGTGATTTCCTCGATTTTCACCCATCCATGGTTTGACGTGGATGTGTCCACTGCTTTTCCTTCAAAACATGGAGCCCAGAAACTATTAAAGGCAGCTAAGTTAGCCTGAGGCGGTTGAGCCCCAGTGCTGATGACTTTTCCATTTAAAGCATGTTTGCTGATTTAGCTTCCTTCGTTCTGATGGGACTACCTTTGACTTGGCTTTCCTGATGCAAGAATCAAGATACATTACATAACAAGAAATTCACCACCAACTGCCAGATCCACCTTGATGGCCTCTGACAAATCACAGTAGTACAGAGTCATCTCAAATCACAGCTTCACTCTTGTGTATGTCATGTATACTAAGCTTGAGACAATGGATCCCAGCCACAAGGGGTTAAATCCAGTCAATGCTCCGGTTTTTGTACAAGCACAGTTGTGTCCTTGGAAGAAAACCATTGCCATATCCATAAATCACCAATATTACATTTTTTAGGTGGGGTTGATAGGTAAAACCATAAATGACCAGGTCAGGGATCACCTCTCATAACCTTTCTGCGTTGACCTTTCTGTCACACAGTGGATAGCAGTGCGGGGCAGCCATCTTGAGGTTTTTCTCTTTTGTTTTCCGCACGCTGTACTTAACGCTCCTTCATAAGCATGTGCTCTTATGGTCTTATCGGATGCGTTGACAGTACTGAGATTGAACTGCGATTGATGCATTTGAGGAATTTTTCCTTTTTCTTTCCTCGGTATGATAAAAGAGGTGAGTTTTCCAAAGAGCCCGATAGGCAGGGTGATATAACAGAAATATACCAAGGGAAGCTACCCTCCACACTATGTCACCTTGAACTAAGCCAGCTTTATTGAATCCAGGAAAAGAAGATGCAGAATGAGATGAGGCTAATGGAAGAAGTGGAGAGGTGAGAGACTAGAGGCACTGTGCATGTTGTCTAAATTGAACACAGAGATAAAGGGAGAGCGAAAAGAGGGGGAGTGAGGAGGTTAATGATCGAGTTACTCAGTGAGGAACTGAGCAGATGAAGGATTAGTTGGTGATTGAATAACCAAACATAAATGGTAAATGGTAAATTGACTTGTTCTTATGTAGCGCTTTTCTAATCTAGTGACCACTCAAAGCACTTTACTTTGTGGTCGTGAGAGGATGACATGCATTGGACAAGATATGAAAAGTACATCACAGGCAATCAGTCTTGTCCTGAGCAAGAGCCCATTACCTGATAATCCTTTATTGTTATCATTTCGTTCATTCATTCAACCTTCATCTAGACAGGAATCTATTGAGGAGGGTACTTCATTTACAATTCTATCCCCCCGTCCTGCAGAGGGAGATTAAAATAAAGGAATTAAAATTGTTCAGCACACGATTCAGCTAAAAACAAGATCATTTTGAAATTATTTAAGATGAAATAAAAAATCTGACCTGCCCTGAGGATAACACGAGATGAGCTTTAGAATCGTCTGCATGTTATTCCAGGCTGCAGGTGCACAGTTCGAAAAAGTCGATCTTCCTAGCTGGATGCTAACAGCCAGCACCGACCACGCTGTCCGACCATTAGAGCATGTTTGATACGAGCCCACACTAAAAGACAGGAATGAAATAGTGTCAGGGGTTAAAAACAAGTATGGGCCTTATCTAGATGAATGAAACCCAGTTTTTATCACGCCCTACAGAGAGAGGGGGGCCACCCAACATCAGCTCACAACTCTCAATGATGAGTCCTGTAATTATCACCAGCACTTAGTCTTTCCCCAGAGTGATAAATAGGGTCCAGGGGCTTCAGTCACCACCACAGACATAGCAGGACTAGAATGTGTGGTCTGTCATTCTCGGTGGACTTACACGGCATAGCCATAAGTGATATGGCAGACGTTGGTTGGCCAAAAGCTCCTGGGCTGGCGGTTCTCTATGGGAGAACCCTGCGGAGAACAGGTGTAGTTAAACTAGTAATTGTGGATTTTTGGTGATAGAAACAAATCTTTCTGAGGGTTTAATCATTTCTCAGGGATATATGCAGGTAAAATGTTTTAATCTGTCATTATCTGCATCTTGCTGGTACACAAGGTTTTTGTTGAGGACTAGCCTAGCCTTGCCTAGCCTAGCCTAGCCTAGCCCGTCATGGGCCCCACATTTTGTCATTGATCAAAATTAAAGTCTCTTAAATGTGGCAGAATTATAGCAATAGGTTGTTCAATGCAATCTCTGAGTTTCAGTCAGAGTGGGTGTAGTCTATGATTGGGCGTCAAAATGAAACCAGAACCTTTGTGAGCCCGTGTAGACCATGCTCTTGCTGACGTCGTCTAGATCTTCGTCTAACGCCTTTTGTCAATCAATAAAGCGAAAACAGTCCAACTGCTCGTCGTCAAGTGTTCTTATATCGATTCAGTCGTGATCATTTGAGAGTCTCGGAGAGTTTCTGGTTATGCTGCTGGAACTTATTGCCATGCAGATCTGGACAGCAGGTTACGCAAGCTGTACCCCGCGTGTTGACAGTGTTTGTTGAATCAGAGTCCATTCAGCGGTGGATAACCACAAAGTTGGCGCCGACTGAGGCTTGCTGATGATAGATTTACACGTGCCTGTGCCTATGTGTTGTGTGGGAAGAGTGTGTGGCATTGCTTTTGGCCACAACGTGTAAAAATTCTAAATAAGAAAAGGAAAAATCTCCCAAATGTCAGATGCAGAAGTTGGCGGTGTAAACTCCCACTCAGCCCCTTCTCAGGGTACCACACATTATGCAGGAGAAACATTTGCAGTATAGACTCTGCTCTCATTACATTTTTAATGCTAACCAGCGGCAGCATGGCTCATGAGGTCTAGCAGCTCATCTGGTCCTCATAGGGTTGCTGGTTTGATCCCCGCGTCCTTCAGAAATGGTAAAAATTCCATGTGTTGAACTGTCCTTGAGCAAGACACTGAATAAGGTCTTATGGACCCGAGCTGCAGTTGAGACTACGTATTAGGAATTTGCAGCACTGATATTTACCTTTTCCTGATGAGCAGTCTTTCTAAATATAACTTTGGGTGTATGCCGGGTAGTCGTGATGGTAACAGCATGATGAGTTGGAGGCAAGTGGATGCTGAGAGGAGTGTCTGGCCATACTTCACACTGAGGATCAATGCATTTTAATAGAACCGAAAGTTTGTCATGTTTTTCAAATAAATTGAGGCATTTCAGAAAAGATGCTCATTGGCTCCTCTCACATTTTTACGTTGTGTAAATAAAAGTCTTCAGGTTGCCCTCTGGGGCCAACCCTCAAAACTCAGTGGGGAGATGCCTGACCTGGGAAGTGGGAACATACAGTGTATTTATGAATAGACCTGAAGTGAAATGTGGTTAATAAAATGGCTGCTCCATTATTTATCTTCTGAAACCATCTTGATTTTGCCAACAGGGAGAAAAGAGGGATTCCTTTAGGAATGAAAGTAGCTTGTGGAGTTTGATAGTTAAAACCATCCCGAGTCATCGTTTCACACCATCATAGAACAACACGTCTTGTACGGAACCGTGACAGGAAGTCTTTGGCCTGTCTGTATCATCCCATCCCAGCTGAACACACAGCGTGAAGTAGAGCAGGCATGAAAAGGAAGTCAGCCAGGGAGCGTAGGGGTGGCCAGGTCTGTGTCTGCCGTGCTCTCCGGCCACACGGAGGCTGAGAGGTCCCTTTTCAGGAGTCACCATTCGTCCCCACATTGTGGGGGTGGGCATGGACTCGGATGGAGTGTGTGTGTGTGTGTGGGGGGGGGTTAAGACCGGGCACCCTTCCTGACGCCTAGCAGGGGGTTCAGACTCCGAGCCTCCGGTTGGTCAGTTCCCAAAGGGATCATTGAGCCACCTACCAGAGGCCTCGCTTGTAGTCTGACGACGTAAACCACAGCCACGCGGCGCTAGCCTCTCGATGCTCACGCTAGCTGGCAGCTGTAGTTACAAACTTCAGGCTGTTGGTATTTCCATTGGAGCGCGATGGGCATGTTTTAATAATGGGCCCTCGCAGCAGCAGGGAAGCAAGGCCGCGCTGCGTCTGGCAACCTTGTTTTGAAGAAGACTGTTGGCGTTCAACGTGTACATGACACTGGCATGGCTTTTAAATGAGCAGTGTGCTGTCTGCAGGGGATGAGGATCCCATTAGCACCTGAGCTCTGAGCGCTAGCATCACAAAATCACACTCCGTGTGTGTGTGTGTGTGGGTGTGGGTGTGGGTGTGTGTGTGGGTGTGTGTGTGTGTGTGTCCTGGGGGGGATGCATAGTTCTGTGTCTATTTGCATACTCTGTATATGAACACTCCCATAGCCAGCAGCCATTGTCTCTTTACAGAAATACTGCAGGTTCTTCCCAAGATCCGACGTGGGGCTTTGGTGGACATGATTGTGTGTGTGTGTGTGCATGCTTACAAGTACACCAGTGGGTTCTGCGTTGATGTAAACAGGAATGACCTGTTCTCTTTAACCTCCTCCATTTAGCCACGAGACCAGACGCCCCTGGGTGAGCCTGAAGTCTCTGATTCAGAAGTCTCAGAAAGGTGAGACAGAGACAGGAAGAGGTGTGTGTCTGGTGTCCATTTGAAAGGGAGGGAAACAGAAGAAGCTTTGTACAGAGAAAGAAAGACGTCTGCCAAAGAGGTGATGATGACCGACAAGTCCTGAGTAGAAGCAGAGTGAATGCAGACAAGGCGTGGCCAGGATGCATCTCATGGTCAGCACCTCCGCTACTGAGCTGTGTCTGCATGTGACGAAGAATGTGCACAAAAAGCGCTCAACTTTGGAGGATGGTGTTTGTTTCAAAGGTGCTGGATCCTGAAGACGCTGATGTAAGGGAAGTAACCCATTAACACAATTACCGGCCAGTATCTACATAGGCCTGCGTGATTTGCATTTTATTCAATTAACAGCTGAAGAAAACATATCCATCAAGATGGCCCCACAGATGGGAGCCGCAGCCTGTGGCCTCTCGTGATGTCTCTGTTTTACTGCATTGGTGTCCAGCTCCCACTCGTGGATCACATATACCTGGGAAGGACTTTTTTTCAACTTTCCAATTGTCCACAGGAGAAAGTGAACAAAATCTTTTTCTGACTTTAACCAAACATTTTAGTCAAAGTCTCAGCTGGTGCAAGTCTGTGCAGACTGCCGTGAAGAAAAAGCCCAAGGTGCTGATGGGGTCAGTTAGCTGACGTGCTCATTAAACTGTGACGGCAGGGGTTCAGAACCACTATACTGTCAATCCATCTGGCAAATGTCCCCTCTCTGGCCAGCAAGATGGATGAACTCCTACTCATCAAAGGAGAAAAAAAAACTCCCAGATTTGTTGCTGTGTGCATCACTGAAACCTGGCTCACTGAGCACATACCGGACAGCACACTTCATGTGCCGCAGGTCCCACTTCGCTGAGCGGACCGCGACATGGAGCTTTGAAGACAAAACCAGGATGGCGGCGTTTGCTTCTGCAGGAGCGAAGGTTGGTGTGCAGAAATCACAGTGTGGGAAAACCCACGCAGCCCTCACTTAGGGTCATCTTTTTATCAACCGTAAACTTTTCTGTTCACCGTGGGAATTTTCATCTTTTCTGCTGGCTGGTGTCCATGTGCCACCCAAGGCCTGTGTCAAAGAGGCGTTTAAGCAGCTGGCTGACCAAATTAATAACATGAAGTGCACATATCCAGACTAACTTCACATTATCCTTGGGGATTTTCGAAGTGTGAACCTCAGCCTGGGTCTGCTGGAATACAGACAGCATGGTAATCATCCCACCAGGGACAAAAGCTCTCCGGATCATTGCTGCATGATATTAAAGGATGCCTATCGCTGCCTCGGGACTCTGATCACTGCCTGATTCATCTTATCCCAGCCTACAGGCTGAACCAGAAATCTGTAAAAGCATGTGGTCAAATCTGTGAGGAAACCATTGGCTTCAATGTATCTTTATATGCATGTGGTCACACGTGTGTCTGTCAACACACCTGGTGACTTTAAGGCACTCTTTCTCCGTTTTCCTTGGCCTTCCAGTACGTTATTCAGCTCTGCACAGTGTACGTCCATACTGGAGGCTTTACTCGTGGCTGTCTCACTTCAGTGGGCCTGGCTCTTAGCAGTCGTGTCAATGTGGGCTGAATTTTGTCACAACCATCCATGAGAATGTCTGAGGGGCCGCAGTAGCTCAGAGGTAGAGCGCACACTTCGGAAACTGACGAGCCAGGTGTTGTGGATTGGAACCAACGACAGGATGTCAGGAAGGGCATCCAGCCTGAATCCCCCAAGCTCCATCCCAGTCTGGGTCCACCCCCACTGGGTGGGGACCAATGATGATGTGTGAAATGGAGCTCTCATACATGAGAATGTATGTATCACCAGGCAGACAGACAGACAATGTCTATTAGTCTGTCTGTCTGTTAATCTGCCTTGTGCCTATAGCACCCGCATGTTGCCAGGGGAGATAAGTAATGCAGATGTGTGAGAGAGAGAAAGAGAGAGAGAGAGAGAGAGAGAGAGAGAGAGAGAGAGAGAGAGAGGCAGAACATGGGAGAAAGGGGGTGATTATGAAGGACAAAGAGAGGGAAAGGATTAGCATAGTGACAGAGAACTAGATCAGACATGAGTGATGGGAAGCAGAACAGAAGAGGGACTCACAGCCAGCCAGAGCCACATGCTTGTCTCTAGCATGGCCTCTTCTGTGTCCTTGTTCTTGTCTGTTCTCTGTAGGGGATTCTTATGATTGGACAAGGACCACGAGGGCCACAGCATACCACTCAAACCCAGCAATGAGCTGCAATTATGTGTCCAGTAAATCCCAGCGTGGATGTGGGGCCACACCTCTGACATGCAGCAGGTGAAGCCAAAACATGAGGAGAATACTAACTTGGTGATCGGTTTCCATGGTGTTTTTTAGCTAATTACTCAAAAGTCAGGGATCTGACCCCAACTCCAGAGCGTGACAGCAGAATTATGCATATGAAGTGAAGATCTTTTATATTTGATCTATTAATATGCCAGACATCGCTAACTAAAGAGGAGGAGCTGTGGCTTCCTTTAGGGGGTCCCTGGACTCCGTGCACACAAGTACCTGCAGACGCACCTCACGGATTGGTAACTCAAAGCTACCGATAGCCAGCTGTACTCCTGTCAATCTGACCACCTGGTGTTGACTGTGCAGGATCAGCCTCAGTGCCTGTGTCGGCTTACACTGACGCCATCATGTAAAACATGACCTGAAGGACAGGAGCTTTGAGCTGTCCAGCCACAAGTCAAAGCTCTTCACATCTGCCTTACATGGGGGATTAAGGCCGGATGATCTCTCCGGACCCCATGCGGTGGGATGGAACCTGTGATGCCTGACTTGGAGACTCAAACTCTGGCGCTGAGGCACCATCGGTCTTACCTAAGCTCAGGAAGCCTTTTCCCATCGCTAAAATGTAGGGTTTTGTGAGTTACTGCCCCTGTAAACGTGTCATCACAACAGCTCAAAACGTCCCACAAATGGCAGGATGATTGAATGATAAGGCAATAATTCCCCTGTTCCATTTGTTTTGGGATATCTTTGCTGTCCTAATACAACACACCACATGTCTCATGTCTGAAATGCAGGATCACATGATCGGTGCCTGCAGGAGTATTGGTATCATTTGAGATGGGTGGAGATGGTGTGGACATGTGTGGAGGAGAGATGCTGGTATACTGGGAGAAGGATGCTGGTATACTGGGAGAAGGATGGTGAATATGGAGCTGCCAGGCTAGAGGAGAAGAGGAAGACCAAAGAGGAGGTTTATGATGTGGTGAGGGAGGACATGCAGGTGGCTGGTGAGACAGAGGAAGATGTAGAGGACAGGAAGAGATGGAGATGATGATCTGCTGTGGAGAACCCTGATGGGAGAGGCTGAGAGGAGTAGTGACAGTACTTGAGCATCTTAAGGTGGACAGTTGTGCAAGCCTTTCCCAGCATGGTGATGGGGAACACAGCATTTCACATCTTCAGTATAGCAGCCAGAAGGTTTGCACACGCCAACATAACTTATGTACGACACATCTTTCTGCCTTGTGTTGCGTTTTGGGAAGGGGAAATCGTCTTTTCGTGAAACTGAAAGCTGCTGACCGAAAAACCCAAACCAAAAAATCCCCTGCGGAGGTTTCAGCTCCTGTCTTGGAGGGTTAATTCTGTTTCAGCCCTGCCTTCATAGAACACACCGTGACAGAGCAACGTGTGAATGCGAGGATCAGATGAGTTCTTTACTTTTGAGTCATCTTGGACACAGAGGAGAGGAAGGTGTCCATCTTCTTTGAGACCAGCTCCATGCCTCTCTTGAAGAACTGGATCTGAGAGATGGAGAGAAAACAGGTTCAGCCTCTTCATTCAAACCAAAGCAAACTGCAGGCTTTAAAAAGAAGTCCGCAGACTGAAAACTATAATCTGCTGCCGAGTTGAATTGATATGTGGGATATGTGTCTGGACGGAGCAGTCTCCATAACTCTACAGTGTCTTAAGGCATACGGTGATAAGCTACACCTGACCATCACCACGTAAGGTAGTCCCAGGTTGATAGTCAAGGGATGAAATTCAGACCTTTTCATGTCACGATGATCAAGCTCATCTTCTAAGTGAACCATCTGAATGCATTACCTCAGGTTTCTCACAAAGTACTGACACACTTTAGGACATGTCTAGAAACGATTGGCCTTCAGACTCTATATCAGGAAATAGGTCCTTACCGTCAGTGAGGAAACTCTGTTGGATTCTTAAACATGCTATGTTTGCATATGCAAACACGCAATCTGACGTGTTGATGTAAAATCCCACAGTGTTGTCGTGACAGTAGTAATTCATTATCACCAGCACCACTGCAGGCACCGAGGTGCCCTCTCAGCGGCCAACAGCGTAAAGCAATCTTAGCTGCAAGTCACGGTGACAATGCAGGAGCTCAGCAGGTGATAATACAATTATTACAGTAATATTGATATAAGATGGCTTCACAGTTTTCAGTGAGCTAAGTAATGCCGCCAGGACATTTGATCCGTTTTGTCTTTTTCCACGAGCTTGATTTGTGCGAGCAGAAAACCAGAGTCTCTATTATTCTAGATATGCAGGGTGTGGCTAGCCCTGCTAGTACTACCTGTGCTTGTGTGAAGCCCAACATGGGTTCCAGCATGGTCACTCTCTTACGGTACTGCAGGGCGTTGAGGGCACAGTAGTACTGCATGGAGGCTTGGTGCTGCTTCCTCCTGGTGTAGGCAACCTCCTTCACCAGGTCTGCCTTCAGCTGTCCAGACAGGAAGGGGTTAAACAGACCAACAGCAAGCTTGTAGGGACCAAGCCAATGAAGAAGCTCACTCAACACACACGACCACAGCCACTCTAACACGGACGCGGAGGACTCTAGGCCTGCCGTGCACATCCCAGAAAGTTCTATCCATTTGAGGACCGATAATCTATATTGCAAAACAGCAAGCTATCCCTTCAACCTTAACCCTGGGCCCAATTCTAATGCCTGACTTTAATGCCAAGCCTCTAGCCTACGTGTAACCCCGACAGTGATCCCGGACACAAACTGAAGCCCTACTCCAGAAATAACTCTTTTTCTTGTGGGGACCTAGACGAATGTAATTGGGCCCCCACGAGTATAGAAGACTGTAAAACACAGAAGTGGACAACCCACGGGTCTGTTTTTTTTTTTTTAACCACATTACTGTGAGGCTGCTGCAGCAGCCAGACCGAACACATCAGATCTGGCTGTCGGAGGAGTGGCTCGCTCGGTGTGTACCTGCTCTCCTTATAAAAACACAGATTGCCAATGAACCGCTGCACTTAGAGACCTGTCACAGCTCTATTATTTTCTCCCTCAATCAAGGTATAAGAGATCTAATAGCAGAATAAAAAGAGACACAGAGTACTTCTCAGTCACTCTACCTTCTCATTTTCCTTCTTCTTGGGCAGCCGGCTGTACTTGACCATGGCCGCCTCGTGTTCTGCAGTGAGAAGAGAGGGGGAATGGGCGTAAACGGCTGCAGATAACTACGGACAGAAGCCGCAGAAGATGATGGAAAACATACATAAGCCTCTACGTACCATCAGAGGCGATGCCGAATATCTCCTTCAGCGTGCCAATCTCTGAAACAGTGCACATGTCAAGAGTTCCATTACAAGATGGTTTATGTGGTATGCTATCATGGTATTACATTCTCTGATCAGTGTCAAAGCAAATGGAAGAAGAAGATTAATTTATTTGTCATTGTTCATACATACAATGACATTTGTTCGCTACATTTAACCAATCTTATTGTACAGGAGCAGCCGCAGCACCCACAGGCCAACTCCAGTTCTCTTTCCTGTTGATCGCCACTGACTCTCACCATGGGAGTGCCACAGGGCTGTGTCCTCGGCCCTCTCCTGTATTCCCTCTACATCTATGATTGTGTGGTGACCAAGGCTTCACACGGCATTGTGAAGTTTGTGGATGACACAGCAGTTTTGGGCTTGATCTCCCTCAGCAACGAGACAGCCTACAGGGAGGAGGTCACCACCCTGGAAAAGTGGTGCTAGGACAACCACCTCTCACTGAATGTCTCCAAAACCAAGGAGGTCATTGTGGATTTCAGGAAAGGGGGACAAACTCACTTCCCAGTCACTATCAATGGCACAGTGGTAGAAAGAGTGGAAAATTTCAAATATCCGGGAGTCAAAATCCATGAAGACCTGACATGTACTAGCAACACCAGCTCTGTTGTTAAAAGGGCTCAAAAGCATTTGTATGGCTTCAGGCGCTAAAAGAAATTGGGCCTGAGGCCCCAAATCCTCAGGGACTTCTAACAGGGCACTATTGAGTGCCTGCTTCACCACCTGCTATGGCAGCTGTACCAGCAAGGACCACAAGGCACTGGATAGGGTTGTGCACACAGCCCAGCACATCACTGGATGTGAGCTGGCCAGAAGCTGTACACCCAGCAGTGTCTCAGGAAGTCCCTGTGGGTCATGAAGGACTCAGCACACCACACAACAGCCTGTTCTCCCTGCTGCCCTCCAGGAGGACATCCAGGACTCTCAGAACACACACCAGCACACTGAGGAGCAGCTTCTCTCCTCAGTTCATAAGACTTAGTCAATAACATGCAGCTTTACTGTCTTTACAATCTGATTACCACCTGTGTAGTATCTGAGATCAGGATCATATATGTACCATTATTGCTTTTTATACCTGATCGATTGATTCTACTCTCACATTTACCTATTTTATGCCTAATTCTGTTTATACCTACGGATTTATATTTTTACTTTCTTTATATTTATTGCTTTATATGTATATACATTTCTTATAATATATTTTATTTTATCTTTAGTTCGTTTTTTGTGATGGAGTATCCCAGTCTAAGAATTTCCCATGATATTACTTGTACAACCGGAGTGACAATAAACATCTTGAGTTTTGAATCCCTTGCCTTGCTCAGGGGCACAGGCAGGAGTATTAACCATAACATGAATGTGTTTATGATGGTGGGAGAAAACTGGAGCACCCAGAAGAAACCCACACAGACACGGGGTGAAGGACCTGGGATGGGATTCAAAACCGGGACCTTCTTGCTGTGAGTCAACAGTGTAAGCCACTTTGCCACGGTGCAGCCCAGATCTAGATCATTAACCACAGACATCTATTCTACCCATTTCACTTTGCAACTTCATGAATGCAGGTTATCTGTAAATGTTTTTGATGATGCAGAACATTAGGTTCATGTCCTTTGTGTGCATGTTGATTTCAAATTCCACTTATGTGCAAGTTTAGTTGACGAATAATGTTTAAAAAAATCAACCTGAACCAAAAAAAATGTGAGTGCAAAAATGATCTGGTTGTGATTCTTCATGATATCTATGATACAGGACCCACTGTAGCTCAGAGACGTTAAATAACACCAGACAGATTATGACGGTTTATAAACCATTAGGTCAATAACCTTTTATGAAATCAAAAGAGTTTTGATCCTCATTTTGACACTGAAAATACTGTTCAACGCTAATGCAATACTGAAAATAATAGTTAATACTAATTACAAATACTATTTAATAATTCTGACAAATTGAAAATGGTATTAAATTAATTAATATTAAAGGTTGGGTCAAAAATGCAGAGAAATCCAAATTTCCCCTTGTGGGACTGATAAGGGAATCCTTCTTCTCCAAATACCAATGAAATACTAGAATTACCATTTAATACTGAAAACAGCAGAAAACAGGAGACATGTTA